>JANHGL010023617.1:0-124258 GCA_024611195.1 Ceyx melanurus | reverse complement strand
CGGTCACACGGCCCGTGGCTTTCGGACTGGAGGGGGGCGGCGGCGTCGGTTCCCCGCTCCCCCGGCCCTCCCGGTGCTGAGCAGGAGTGCAAGAAGAGTTAACGACAAGCGGCGCCTCGCACGGGGCTGTGACCGGCCAGTTCCTCTCATCTGCCATGGCAAATGTTAGTGAATTCCCTTCCCCACAGGTAAGTGCGGTGTGAACCTATTTGCCACATGGGTTCGTGGAAACAAGAGCAGCAAAGTGGCTTCTCCAGGCCCATAGATCCCAGCTAGGAGGGTATTTGTTTATTGTGTCAGGGAGATGATCAGGCTGAATTATGAACAAAGTTTTGTGCAGTTTAGTTTTGCATCTGTCCAGAGGTACACGAGACCTTCAGCTGCACACCCAGAGTGGCAGGGGAGCATCTCCGGGTGTGGATTCTCCTGGGCCACGGTGGGACTGGCTCTGCACACCCCTTTCCCAGCACGCAGCAGGCCCTTGTTCCCTCTAGAGGTGCCCGTGCCCAGAGAGCCTCTCCTGGACTCCTGAGCAGGAATTCGAATGAATCCAGTGCGGGAAGAACAAACGAAGGCTGTGATTGGATGCTGATGATACCACAAACTGCAAAGCTCATTCTTTTTCTTAAATGCATATTTTTTTCTTTATATGATGGTCAATAATTGAGCAAACTTTTTCAAAACAAAATCTAGTCAACTTGAAGAAAAGCCTAATCAGTTTCAGTCCCTATTCCCAGGCTTCCATCACTGGCCAATTTTTGTGGGTTTGCAACCATATTTTCCTTTTTTTTTTTTGGCAAATATTTTCATTCCAGGGTTGCTATGGGAAGGACTCCCTGCTTGAAGCTGCCAGTAGTAAAGTTGAGCAAAAAGGCCAGCTGCTGTCAGATGCAGAATGTAAACAGTGGAAAGCTAGATGCAGTGTTTTCTTAGTTTGGTTTTGGTTTTGTTTGTTGGTTTGTTTGTTTTCTTATAATTACTTGAAGCACTTTTTTGCAGTAATAATACTTTAAAGATGGGCAGATAGGTGTCATTCTTAATTCTTTTCCTGTTGATGTTGTCTCTTTAATGAAATTAAGAATCTCTAATGAGAGAATTCACCAACATTGTACTTTTTGCTCCTAGTGCTTCATTTATTCACTCATCTTGGTTATCTTGTTTTTTTGCAGTCATTTTCCTTTCTCTTTTATGTTCCAGAAAATGTTTCCTTTCTATCTGCAATTGTAGGCTAAAGTTTATTTTAGGGAGACTTAATACAAGCCAGGGGACTGATTCTCATTTGCACTCAAGCCTTGGCTGCAGTGACACAATGGAGTGTGAAAGTGAGTAAATATAAACAGGATTCACAGTGGCACCCTTAGAGCCTTTTTGTGTCCTGTGACTCCTGTAAAGGAGCTTCACATTTAATTAGCATCTGGCACCTGGTATTCTTGTTCTCTCTCTTTATGTCTTCATTTCATAATAATGTGACTTGAAAAGCTACATAGGAGGTGCCAGAAAAACCCATGATAACCCACTTGTAAGGAGGAATGATGAGCATGAAGAACTTAAAAGGGAGGAGGAGAAAAACATGGAAAGGTTGACAAGATACAGTCTGGTGGATAAAGACTCTGAACTTTGTCTAAAATGAGATATTGCAGATCACCACAATTTAATTTACTGGAAAGTTATCTCTTGGCTAGGATTTTAACATGCTGGGAATGCAGAAGACCCGTCTAGGTGTCTATTGGCATTTTCAGTAGCACCTGAACACTGAATCTCTCTGAATCAGCATTTCAGAAAGCTGAACCATGTATAATTTATCTCCCGAGGCTTGTGGTGTTCTCAAAAAATTAATTGGGTTTGTATAGCTGTAATCAATGAGAGTGAGGGTTGTGATGCTGTTCCTCACAGTCTATCACTTGCTTTGTCACCGTGTTATTGCTGGTATCCAGAGTAACTGCTAAAGCAATAAAAATACAATGTCATCTTGCTGCACCGTTTCCTGTATTTTAGAACAGAGTCAGTGGGTATGAATCTTCTCTGCAAGTCAAAAAAGTTTTGCTGCCATGTTCAACAGGTGAGCTGGTTAGAAAAAGGTGGTCCAGCAAGTGGCTGTCCTCCAGCAGCACTGAATCATCTACAGGCATGAGGGAAAGCCAGACCCTCCAGATGCAACCCTGTGCACTGCCTCAGCGATGTGCTGTGTGCAGTTGCTGAACTAAATAATTCAACCATGATCCTAGGTCAGCTGAGGTGGAAACTGGTGGCTGTGTGCTTTTGTAGTGACACAAAGCAACTGTGAGCAAAACCAGGCAAGCTTGGCAAATACATGCTCAGATGATGAGGTTAATATTTTGTTAATTACACGGCCAGGGCCGAGCACTGCGGCCCACTGGTTTACCAGCAGCCTGCTCCTCCTACTGCAAAGAGATCCTCAGGCACTGGGGGGGATCTGGAAAAACATCTCTGTATGAGCAGCTTCACTGACTGCTCTGACTTTCTGAGCTGGAGCTGAGTCCTCAGGTTATGTTTGGGTTTGTTCTGAGAGGCCAAAATTCCTTTTGCAGGTTCCCGTGGAGATGAGTGAGTCAGTGGTGAGACTCAGTTCCTGCCCTGCCTCAGTGCAGCCCTGAATGTCCACAGAGGGCTGTGGATATGGCTGAACTTAGAGGTGCTCTAACCCTCCTCTTTATTATGGTTGAGTTTTCTTGGGAGGGGAAGGTGAAATCAGTCTGTTTCTGAATGAGATCCATGCACTAGTGGCATGAGAGACCTTTCATAGTGCATTGGTTGCCACAGCCAAAGTTTTTAATCTTCTGCAGATGTGGACATTGTTGGAAGCCTTTCTTATTGCCTTACAATGCTTTACAAATTCTCTTCAAAGGCTCAGTGATCAAGTTACTCGCTTAGGTTTTCCCCTCGTGCTAAATCATCTCATTTTGCCCTACTGCTGACAAATTCACATGGGAGTTCAAAATGTGGTGCAGCTTAAAAAGAGGCTGTAAAAACATGATAGGACAATATGGGGTTAACTTTCCCTGGGGTACAAACTAGTTATTATTTATAAAAGGGCAGGGTCTGATTTTAATTTATGTGGAATCTCCTGTGTATAGCTCTAGTAGTCAAAAGAAGCCACAATTTAAACAAGAATCAGGATGTTAGCAATCCTAATCGGTCTATACTTACAAACAATGACAACAGGTTTAGCATGAGCCATGAACTGCTGAGCCAAGTATTAAGAAATCATGGGCCAGACCTCTAAAATTTCAAGCCTGTTCTTAAAATATTGTGATTTGAGAGTGTTCATTTGATATTTCAGAGGGTTTGTTTGAGTTCACTTCTACGTTCTGCCTTTTTAGGGCATAGAAATCACAAAGTTCAGACTTCTTTTTTTTAAGTTTGTTTTTTTTTGCAAACAGAAGCTGAGATTTGGTTGTGTATTTATAGGGCTACAAGGCCTATGACTCTAAGATGGCATGAAGTATCATGAGACTTGTGGTATGTGCCTTTGAGAGCTGGCAAGACTGTAAAGAACTTATTTTTATTGCTAGACTGGTTAAGAGATGACTGGTTATGTGGAAAGAGCAAAACTTGCTTAGTAAGGCAGGGCTCTTTTCATACAATAGCATTTCACTGTGATTACACTTGTAAAATGCAACAAGCAGCAAAGAGGTCAAGTGAAGCTCATAGCAAGGCAGTTACAGTTTTCATCTTGAAGATGCAGCTCAGGTAATGTGAAGTGGTGTTTTCTTTTAGTAAGTGTAGAACTGCATCCCTGGCAGGTATTTGCCACTGCACGGGAAGGTGGTTTGCAAGCCTTATGTCGGGGATTGAAACATCTGTCCTTACTCTTTCTCTGAACGTTAGTTAAGCTGCAGAGAGACCCTCTTCATCCCTTGTTTAAGCAAAACCTACTGTTTATAGCACAGTAAAAGGCTGCACAGCACTTTGGGGAAAAGAGCTGTGTGAAAAAACAGAGGTATAAGAGTCTCAGAGCAATTTGGCAGCATCGTGCTTCTCAGTGGAGCAGACTGCCAAAGGCAGCCCCGTGCACAGTCTTCAGAAAGGAGGTCTCTAAAAGCTTGTGCAAGAGGCATTGTGCCCCAGTGCTCCCACCAGTGCTCGCCAGCTCTGCTCAGACAACCTCATAGCAGCAGGGTAAGCATCAGTTTTAGGAGAGGCTGCACAGAGCCAGGCTGGGGAACTGCATCTCCTATGTAAAAGGAAGGCAAGAGGAGTATCCCAAACAGTTTTGAATGTGTCTGCCTGGAGGAGAAAATTCAGGTCTAGGAGGAGTAAACTTCAAAACAGGGAGGCAGGCATGAAGTGTCAGGATGTTGTGAGTGCCTGGATGTCTCTCCTTGGCTCCGTGTCTAACCTGTGGATATATTTCGCACCTTCTGCATCATCAAGAGAATTACACATCAAGTTCCACCTCCAGGGTCACATCACACTTGCCAGGAAGACAGAGATGCTTTAGCTCTTCCCGAGGGCTTCGCTGCAGCAGATGATGCAGAAGAAGAGAAACCCAACGTGACTTGCAGATCTGAGCAAAAAAAACCACTTGCAAAGCACGTGTGTGCAAGGCCCGTGTTCCTTCCCTTGCTGGTGCAGGCGTAAGGATCCATTTCCCTGCTTTCTGATGCATCCTGTTCATAAAATGAAGGTTCTGAAGCAGCCTGCAGTGCCTGTCCCTGCTGTGGGTCTGAACTGCAGAGGCTCAGCATGCTTGCCAGGTGTTTACAACATGTCACCTTATAAAATCATGTGGAAAGACCAGCACAAATTCCTGTTAATGACTATTCTTTCTTGTGTTGCTGTTGGCTTTCAGCACGTGTGGAGCGAAAGCGAGGACTGCTTACCTTTCCTGCAGCTTGCACAGGATTACATCTCCTCCTGTGGAAAAAAGACACTCCATGAAATACTGGAGAAAGTCTTCAAATCCTTCAGACCCGTAAGTGCCTCTTTTCTCCTTCTAAACATTGACACTTGTCTGTGACTTTTAATAGGATAGCACTGGATGGAACAAGGTGTTTTTTCTTCTGCAGAGACTTACACCTCCAGTCAGCTGCCCGAGCACAGGGTTGTTAGCATGTAAGCTCCTATCAGGCAATCGGAAATTGTTTCTTGGTAGCCAGCTGCCTTCTTATTTCCAACCCTGCATTTGAGGGGAGGAGATTCCCACCCAGGGTGGGAGGCCAGCTGGTGCAGCAGGCGGTGGCACGGCCTCCCTGGCTGCAGAGGGGCTGCTGTCCTGCTGATGCAGCGCTGACGCCGAGGAGCGGCGGGCGACTCAGCACTGCCGCGCTTTGTGGCCCAGTTGTTTCCTGGCACTGGAGTTGGGGAGTTTTCCAAGGATCTGAGTAGCAAGAGTAAAACCTCTGGGAAGCTGGAAGTGCAGTCTCTCCTTGGAGTGGTTTGTTCTATTTTAGGGTTGACTTGTTTTGGTTTTTTTTCCCCTAAGTGGTCCAGATGATAGAGTTAGAGTGGTTGCCATTTGGTACTTGCAAACGCCAGTTTGGTCACTGCTTGAGAAGAAATGGGAGCAGAAGCTGGCTTTTGTGCTCAGGGGGCTTGCATTTTTCTATTTTGCTGCTACTCAGCTTTCTCTGTCCTTGTTTAACACTAACATTTGGGTGAAAGCCTGATTTTTGTCAGGGTGAGGTGACATCCGGGTCTGGATGTGGTCCTTCATTTTTGCCAAACCCTCCCTCTGCAAAGCCTCTCTTTTTGAGTGCCTGGGGCTGGTGCAGAGCAGAGCAGGGGTTTGTTGCCAGAGCCATGCTCCCATGATGTCCGTGGGAAAGCTGACCCGTGGAGGTTTTTATACTCAGCTGAAAGTGTAGACCTTTTTCCCTTCTCTTTTTTGCCTGACTAGAGAAGACTGAAAATATATCCCAAGCATTTAGAAGGAAAGGGATGCCTGGAGCACGATAGGAAAACACTGGCCCTCCCTGTGCTACACCCCTGCCTTGCCTTGCCACGGCCTGCCACAGCTGGTCCACATAAAAGAGCATCGTTTTAAAGAATCCTTTGAGACTGGAAATAAATAGAACAGATGCACACTTTTCTTAGAAAGGACTGGAAATGTGATCTGTCAGTACAGCTGCTTGTAATTGTGAAAACATACAAAAATATAAATATGTTTTCCAGAACAATATTCAGCTTTTGGATCTTCATAGCTGCTTTCTCCTGCTCAGAAAAGCTGTGTGTTTGAGGAGAGACTTCCATTGGTTTAACTAAAGAGGACTTCAAAAAAAATTAATTTGGTACAGCTCTCTTAGTTCATTTAAACCACATTTATTTCAGCATAGCTTAAGTTACTGAGAAATTGGCTTCAGACAAACCAAGTTAAATTCCTCTTCAGAATAATAAGGTTCAAAGCAAGGGGAACCATTATGCTCATTTGGTCTGGCCCTTTGTTGATACATGGCATCTCACCCCATGAGTCCCACAACGAGCACATACATCGTGGTGGAGCTGGAGCCTGTCTTTTCCAAAGACACCCAATCCTGATGTGAAGTCTTCAGGTGACCTAAGGGATACAGCACCACTGGGTATTTTTTCTTCTCATCTTTAGCTACTCTCCTGGGAAACACTCCCTTGTTTACAACCTGCATTTTTCTATTTTTGTTTTCTGGCTGTTGAATTGCATTATGCTTTTGTCTGCTTAAGAATGTCATCCTGAATTATCAGAGACCTCTTGCAGACTCTAATCAAGAACCTCTTCATTTTCTCTTGGGTGTACTGCAAAGATTAAGTTTCTCAGATTCTCCTTTGACCTATTGAGAGATCTGCATCAATGTGACAAAACTGGATGTATCATTTGAGGTATGGTGTGTGTAGATAACTAATAAGGAACATACTGACATTTTCCCCTTGTAACGATTAGAAATAGCATGTGCATGGTCATATAGATTTGTAAAAGTGAAGGGTGTTACAATATTTGTACAAAAACAGTTATTTTGTACCCAAAGGCCTCTGTCAGCTCAGAACCATTTTTCCTGAGTATTGAGAAATTATTTCCAATGCATTACTTTGTGCAGTTCCACATCCTTTCTCTGCTGAACATGTTTTGCTAGCAAAACCACCTTGCTGTCAGCTCAGAGGTAACAGGGCATTCACAGGGCATTTCTCTTCCACTGTCCTAACCAAATCTGCTGTTGGAGACTTGGCTGGCAAATTCCAGTTTGAGAAATGACAGTTTAGGAAAAACTGCTGCTGATGGTCAGACTGGGAACTTCTGAAGTGCCTGATGGTCCTGGCTACTCAGTCTGTAACGCTGGGGAGAGTGTTTTAGCGTGGGCTTGGTAAGCATGTTCTGAAAGTCATTTCCATTTCAGTGTGCCACCTGAGATTATTAGACAGTTTTGAGTCTTTGTCAGAGTCCTTTGAAGGGAAATATTTAGGAGGAGGCACTGGCAGTGCTTCTGCTGCTCTCCATGCCCTCATGCACAGTACAAGCACCTGCCTTCCCTTTAACTGAGGGCTCCCAGGCCTATTTCTGCCTATCTGCTATCTCAGCTCATCTCTGCTCCACGTGCTCATGCTGACAGCCCATCCATGTCTCCAAAGACTTACTCTGGGGCTGCGCTACAGGGAGGTACTGGCTGCTTAAGCTGCTGTGCCCTGTGTTTTGGAGGTGGTGAGAGTGGAGATGCCCATCATCTGGCATCCCTCTCAGTGAGAGGCAGAGACTTCCCCCTGCTCTCTGCTCTTCCCTGGGCACAGGAGGCAGTGAGGGTGGTCTTGAGCTGCTCACCAGCCCTCACTGCTCTTGTACATCTCTCCCTTATCTTTTATGGGCATAAGCAGAGTGCCAAGGGCAGGGTATTTATTTAGATGAGGCTTTAAAAAGTGTTGGTTAATGTTGGACAGCTGAACTGCATCTCCAAATCCAGCTCTAGATAAGGTCAGGCTGTTTCTTTGCTGAAGGGAGTGGGGGGGCATGTTCTCTGTGCCCCTCACTGCATTACTGTATTTTTCACTCTTATGCCAGAGGTGAATATGCTGGTGCTTGTGAGCCTGTCTGCCTGGAGACTAAGCCCTTCACACCAGGATTTGACAGCACACATTATCTGTAGTGTAGCAGCATTGTGTGCACCCCCTTGGTGTTGTACTTGGTTTATTTTTTTTCACTGTGCCTGTGCATCACCTTTTGATAGGAGGTAATGTGCTTTTGTGGTTCAAAAAGTACTATGTTATTTGTATAAAATGAGGGTGCTCTAGGAGAGTTGAGAAAGTCAAATAAAAACTGAAAAATGACTGAGGGACATCACACCAACTGTCAGAGTTTGCAGAGAACCAAAACATGAGGTTTACAATTCAGCAGCAAATTCCAGGGCTCCCTCACTGAGCTCACCTTCAGCCTAAAAAGCCTGCATCTGAACTGGGGAATCTGCAGTGTAAAAGCCATTTATCTCTTGTTCAGTGAATTCATACACATCCCAGTGACCTCTCCTTTACCTGCAGTTTGGCCAGCAAGAATGAATAGATTTGGTTCAGGCAGTGCTGTGGCTGGTGCTTGTCCTCCCTCCCTTCTCAGCACCCCCTGTCCTCCTTCTCCCTGCCTTGCACTTTTGTTCTCCTTGTCTGCTTGGCTGATGGATCAGCTCTCTCTTTCTACACCCCTTTCCTATTTTACCTAAAGTCCTTTCACCCCTGCCTCAGCTGATACTTTAATGTATGACATAGATGTGGACTAGAAACTGAAACTAGAGTGTCTGTGAGAGAACAAAACTGTGCCTCTCCTGGAGGAGCATTATTACATCCCATCCCACTCTATCCTGTCCCATCCCCACCCTTCTCACACTCCATAAAACCACTGACATCAGCAACATCCCTGTTTAGTTTACACTACACCAGTGAGAGGAGAGCCAGGTTTCCCAGGGGCAAAGGGAGAAGGGATGTGTGAAAAGCAGGATGTGCTCCCCATCCTTGGGGTTCGTGCTCTTCTTTGCTGGTCTTGTGGTGTATGTTTTGTTTTCCATGCTAATTTTGAATGTGAAAGGCTTAGAGTATCCTATAAAATGAAGACTCATGTGGCTCATTTTGAACCAGGGAGGAATTATAACCAGAGCTGGGCAAAAAAAATGTGATCGAAACTGTTTCTGCTGGGTGATATAAACAGAGCAGTACAAAACTCACATTTAATTTGAATGCAACAAATCAGCTTAGTGAAAATAATGCTGCTGGTTAAGAAAATCTAGAGGCCTTGCTTTTGCATTTTAAAAACTGAGTATGCAGTGTGCTTCATCATGAAACAAAACCCCCACATCCTAAAAATGAACCAAGTAGTTTCACGTTCAATTAAGCATTTAATTTTAAAATATGTGTGGATAGGAATATTTACTTTTTGTTCTGATCAGAAAACAAGAACATTTTCAGCCTGGGGACTCTCCATGTTGTTAAAATGTGAAGGAGGGAGTTTAGCCAGCAAATTCTCCTTCCATTTCCCTCCCAAAGAGACCTCAGCTAAGCAGCTGTGTTTCTGCTGGTGGCAGTGAGGAATACAAGCCTCACTGGGCCCAAGGGCCAGTTCTGTGCAGTGACTTGTGTGTGTCTGCTGAATAATTGTCAATGTTGATTGCAGACTAATTAGTTCAGGTCCCTAAAAACTGTCTGGTCACAGCCTTCCCATTTCCGTGCTTCCACCTAGCACGTGTGACCCTCCTCATGATGAGCCTGCATTTTGCCTCTTGCCAGAGCTAACAGCCTCATTGCTCTCCAGACAGGGTGTTTCTTGCATCTCAGCTGCTCTTCCAGCCCTGGCAAGATAAATACATGGTGTGTGTTTAGCCACAGAAACCCAATAATGCCTGGCATGTGATTTTGCTTTGTGGATGTTCATGGCTGCCAGGGTAGGGTTCTAAACAACAGATGCATTATTTTGACTATTATTTGGTTTATCTGTCTTCCTGACTTCTGCTGGCTTGGCAGCCTTTTGGAGGAGAGGGGAAAAGTTCAAACGCTGCTATTTGCTCCTTTCCCTCTAGCAAACAAGAGCCCTTGCAGTGACTGGAGCCATCAGGTGGAGACATCCAAATGTTGTCCAAGGAATATGGACTGGCTGTTCTTCACAAGCCCAAATCTAATTTGCAGCAGTGGGATTTTGAGTTGAATACACTGTATTCCTCAGAGTGAGGGCTTCGCCCAGCATGCAAGGCTTTGTCTGGTGTGATGGAGTGAAGGGTAAAAGAGAAGCACTTGGTGGGATCCTAGGTTTTTGGGGACTCCTTGCCTACTTACTCCATATTAGCCAGTTCTGCCCGGGGATGCTTTCTTCTTTGGCTTTTGAAGGGTTGCCAAACACAATCTTAAACTGAGATAACTACTGCTGCAGTATTACCACAGTTCCTTCTGAAGGGAAACCACTGCCAAGTGTAAACATTCAACAATCCCTGATATGACCTCGGGGAAGAATGTGAAGCTTTTTGCAAGTACTTTGCTTTGGTTTTCCTTATCTTCTGGTCTCTTAGCACTTAATTTGGTGTGAGGATGCATTTTCAAATCATTCTTTATCACAGGAGGGAGAGAGAGGCAGTCAAGATCAGTACCAGTACTGTTAGTCCAGGGTTTGGGGTTTCTGAGAAGTGGCACCGAGGTATTGTGTGAAGATGCATGAGCGGGTGATTCTCTATCACACAGTATTTTCTCTTCTTTGTAGTTACTTGGGCTTCCAGATGTTGATGATGATGCATTTGAAGAATATAACGCAGATGTGGAAGAAGAGGAACCAGAAGCCGATCACCAACAGATGGGTGTCAGTCAGCAGTGACTTTCTGAGAAGCTAAAAAATTTTGAAGCCTTTGGTACCAGGTGTGGTCAGGTGGCCCCACGTTAGCCTGTTCAAATTAGCACATCACTTGGGGATATCTGGCTCCCAGGATAAAAGTTTTACAAAACAATTCCAAAAAAAAAAAAAAAAGTCAATTTAATGATAATAATCTGTGATGAGCTTTGCTAAGAAGTGACCTGAATTTTGCTCCTGCTTCAGTGGGGTTTCTATGGAGTTGTCTTGGTAGCATTCTGCCATTATCAGTCTAGAAGTAGTTCTGTCACTGACTTGTCTCTTCAATTTGTGTTTGAGAGTAGCATTTGCTGACATGAATGTAGAGAACTGAGAATGTAGGAAGCGTGTGGTGAGGGTGCTGAGTCCTCACCAGTGACCTCTGAGGAACCCAGCGCCGCCTGCGCTTTTCTTGTTAGTTCAGCAGCTGTGGTTTCTGCCAGCATACCAGCTAGGAGAGGTTGCTCCTGAAAACACTAGTGGAACAGTGGTCAGTGCTGCAGAAGTGCACTTGAAGGCTTAAAAATAATGGGAAGAGAGAAGTCCAGGGAGTATTGGTGTCAGATGTGTTAATGTTGTTTTACTGACACTTGGGTTTGCAACTGCTGCATTACTAACTGGGAGTAGGGAGTATCAGCAGTCCACGTTATAACAAACCCTGGTACTCAGACACAATTTGATCCAAAGCCAAATACAGCTTTTGTACAAATCAGTTAAAAACCAGCCATCACCTGTCCCCCTTCTGCACAACAACCAACTTTAACCTTTGCTGATTTTAATACACTGATAAATTATTCCTTAAACCTCGCGGCATCGTGAACTGAAGTGCAACTTAACTTTGAAGCCATAAGGGTATAAACCAGCACTTGGGTCTTAAAATTATGCTGGACATGTTCCTCTCCCTGGGCCTTTGAGCCAGTCTGGGCATTTACATCTTGTTGGAATAAAGCTGAAATGCTACTACTTCAGGTAATATAAAAACACGTGAGGTTTTACTTAGCTGGGGACTTGTTTCCCAGAGGGGTTTGGTGGGGTCTTGGTATAAAGGAGAAGATCCCTCATATTTTATACATGTTTTGCTTAGATTTAAGTGACTCAGATGAGTGCCAGACTGTGAATACGCAGGGCCTCTTTATTTACTTGCCTTTTGTACTGAAAATTTAAGAAGCAAAGGGGATTCTGTTGAGGTACAGCTGTTTTCCAAAATCGAGCAAAATGTTTCTAAATTTACTCCTTTTTTCCAAATTTTTTAAATCATTAAATGAGGGTCACACGCTTCAAAAACCCTTTTATACAGAGTTAGCTTTATAAAAGCAAAAACTGAGCAAAGAGAAAATCCTTGGACAACTCCTAGAAACGACTCACACCATTTTGAAAACCCTGTTGTTAGCAATGTCTCCTTTTCAATAGATTTATTTTTTTTTAATACTTTTTTTTCAAGGTTACTTAAGAGAGCAAGTGGTTTACATTTCTGATGATGGCTTGAGAGATGCGTAGCACTTGATTTTTCCAATCTGGGGCAAAGACCTTCCAGAACTGGGACTGTGTGTGGTACCTGAGTATGCACAGAAGTGTCTGCAACACTGTAATAGTCGGAGTTTAAAATATTAAAAAAAAAACAAAGTGGAAGCGAAACAGCTTAATGCAACTTCGTACATTTCTTGGCATGCAGGCATAAACATGGTAGTCGCAGCACATCTATGGACTAGTGACGTGAGAACCGTGGCAGTTCATTGTATAACACTGTACAGCAGCAATAGGCTTTTTGCTTACTAAAATAAAAGTGTAAGACCAGTGGTTTCCATCCCTGCTTTAAATCCCTAAGTTTTTCTTTCCTCTTTGCCATGGTCTGGTTCAGCACGTGGATGAACCAGGGGAGGGTGCAGGGGTGGACATGGGTGGTGGCTTAGGAGCCACAGCCAAAGGCACTTTGCAGCCCTTGCACAGTGCTGGGGACCCGTGATGGAGGTGTGGACACAGGCTGAGCCATCCCTAGCGGTGCCATGAGAACTGGGGGCTGGGGAACAGGCACTGGGCTAGGCAGGAATCCATGACGAGAGGAAAGTCTAAGATCTGACACAGCTGCATCCAGGGGGATGCAGAGTGTGCTGCCTCTGCCACCTTTCCAGGCAGCCTGATTGAATTGTTAATGAGTGGCTGAGCATTAATGTGGCTGCAGGCAAACGTAACGCTGTAAATTATGCAGATATATCACTTTCTGTATTCACTAAACTCTTTTTTTTTTAATGCCATGTGCCATTTGTGTGACTCCCACACAAGACTGGGAGTGCTGGACAGCTGGGGGCCCTTCTGCAGTGCCCACCCCTGAGGAACTCCCACCAAAGCCAGAGAGGTTTTGTCAGTGGGGGCTGGTCCTGTGGACAGCTGAGCACCCCTGGCCCCTCAGCCTTGAGCCCTGCTGCTCAACTGAAGCATGACCAGGCAGCACTGACAACAAACTGGAATTTTATATGTAGAAAAATTGATTTACATATGTATTAAATGTGAATGAGCATTAATATAGAATGTTTTTTATCATAAAATATTGATTGCTCACCTCAACCAAACACACTTCTGTATTACCCTGTTACTTGTTCCGTACTTGGCAAACCATGCAAGAGATGCAGAGCTGGTTTAGTTGTATTGCAGAGTGTTTTTATATTTTATTTGTGGTGGTTTTTTCCCTCATTCCCACCACACACTGCAGTTATTACTGTTTGATAATTCTCCAGGGGTAGCACGACCCAGTGCCCCTGCTGCCAGGCTGAGACAAAGATTTGTGAACACGTGCACAAAAGCCTGCAAGCCTGGGGACCTGGGGAGCAGATGTGGGTGCAGAGCTCTGCCGTGGCCTTGCCCCCAGCATTGAGTGGGTCTCGGCAGCTGGGAGCACAGGGCAGGGCTGCCTTTATGCATCCAGGCCTCAGTGAAATTCACTGGGAGAAGAGGAGCTCCCTTGAAAGTCCCACCTTTTGGAAAGGGAGCTGTTGGTATCATTTGTATGAAGTGTTCTGTGTGTGAACAGAGGTTTGCATTACCATTGCCTGTCCTCAAAGCAAACTATCCATGAAAAGACAGGGAAGAGTCTCCCTGTTCCCTCATCCTCTCATAGGCAGTTCATGCTCCAGCTAAATAGAAATGGGGCAGAGCAGAGCTGCTTGCAGCACTGGCTTCTGATGATGAGTTGGTGAATGCAATTGGCAGAATGGTGCTTAGGGGATGGGAAACACATGGGGTGCCAGAGGGAAGGGTACAGGGATTACAGAAGAGAGTGGTCGTTTTAGGTACTAAACCCACAATCTTTTCACATGGAGCAGTGCCTAGCCAAGTAATGCAGTCTCTGAAGATTGTGGGCTGGAGCTCTGCAGGAGGAGCATCCAGAAAATGAGACCTCTCTGGCTTCCAGTCACCAGGGAGCCTGGCCCAGCCTGCAGGCCTGTTCCTCAGCACTGGCTTGTTTTGGTCGTGCCACAGGACATGGGAAATCAGGAAGGATCCCCTCAGGGGCTCTAGCTGGATGCCCCTTCCCATAAATCACTGAGCAGAAGGAAATGCTTTGTTCTATCTGTTTAATTCCAGCAGGACTTCCCTCCTCCCCAGCAGCCTGTGCTGCACCAGCTGCAGCTGGGGAGGTTTCTCCTGACAGCCAGGCAGCAGTGACTCAGGGCAGTGGCTCTAACACCCTCTAATAGGCTGGGCTTGAAGTGGTCCCTGCAGCATCACCACAGAGATGAAGGCTTGGGGACATCACTTCCAGGGCAGATATTAAAACAAAAAGATTCCTTAAATTTAGTCCTTACCTCTAATAGGAAACACTCTTAAGGACAGACCCTCTCACCTTGGGTTTTTAGTGGACTTCTGAGGCTTAAATAGTTGTGTTGTTGGTATCTGATGTCTGTGGCAGGTATATGAAGAAAACCTCTTCACTTTCCCACAATCACCCATTCCGTGAGACAAATTATCATTTAACTGCTCTGTGATTGACTTTCTTCTCATTGCCTTTGTTTTGGATTTTTTTTTTGGTAAAACAATCCCTAAAGGTGCATCTGCATTATTGCAAACCCCAGTTCTACAGAGCCCCTTAGCACTGTGCTGTCCATAAGAGCTTGGTCATAGATACACAGATTAACAAAAAAGGCCTGCATTTGTCTGCAAAAAAAAAAAATAATAATTTGAAGTAGCTACTGCTGACTACAGTAAAGCTCCCTGGTTTCATGTAAAATACATTGAGTGTTCTGCACCACTGACATGCTGCTGCTCATGTAAGCAAAGATCTGCAGTAACATTGCGTGTAAAGGATGTCTGCTCCCATCCCTGGGCAGCTCTGGATTTCAGTCAGTGCTGGGGATTTTTTGTTGTCAGATTTTCCCTTACTAATGCAGGGAGCAGCCAGACCTCAGCACGTCAGGCAGAAATCATGCTGCTCTACACCATGGAAGGGCTGGCTTAGAGTGCTTCCCACCATTTTTCTGGCTGGAAGTTCTGCCTTTGGGACTGCAAAGCTGTGAAATGGGTCTCCAGAAGATGTTTCCTTTTTCTTCAGCATTTTAAAAGGTGCAGGCCTTCAGTGGGGCCCTGCCTTTCTTCTGATCCTCCTTTGTCTTCCACCACCAAGGCACCAAATCCATCAGTGTCATTACACCATGAGCTTGCCATTAAATAGCTTGCCAAACTGATGATTGATGGAGTCTTTTCTCTGTGAGCAAAATCAACTGAATGGGGATTTTGAGGGTCTAAAACGTGGCTAGGGTGTGTGCAGCAAAGGGAATGAGAGGCTTGCATTTCCCAGGCACTGGCTGCGTGGTGGGTGGGATAAGCACAGTGTTTGCTGGTGTAAGGAGAAAAATATTTCAGCTGAGCTTTGGGCACTGCAGAGTAAGCTCTTCTTTGCAGGCAGGACCCAGAGCTGCCAGGTGGTTTGGTTTAGTGCAGTCTGAGGTTGAGGATTTGCTGTCAGAAGGGACTTGGTGGCAGTATTTGTGGATGTGCCAATATTTCAGACCTCTCAGGTCCTCTTCTGTTTTGCACAGATTAGGGAGGCATCTGTTCTAATTAAGAGACAAGTAACAATTGTGAAAAGAAAATTGGTGGTTCTGTTCAAGTCATTTGCCTCTTTTCTTTAAACACTGCAATTTTAATCGTCGCTTTGACATCTTCTCACCCTGATTTAGTGTGAGGAAAGTTGTCAGTAGTTACCTTTTGTCGTGAGCCTCTGTCTGTGGATGAAGAATATCTTCCAGTGTGTGGAAGAGCAAGTGCTTTAACTTAGCACTTGCCTTGTATTTTTGACACTTCCGAGGGCATGAGTGCTGAATATTAGTGTGCCAGTTACATGCCCTGTGGTGTGTCCAGAGCCCTCAGCATTGTCTATAAAGCTGTTCCTGCAGCTGGAGGAGTGCCAGCCAGGTCTGGCTCCCTCGAGCTGGTGCACAGTGGTGCTGGCCACACAAGCCCCACAGCCTCTTGAGAGGCATATGGCACTGTGACAGGCTCTGGCTGCAGATACAGCTGCTCTAGTGGAAAAGGTGACAGTGACAGCATGTTTGCAGCTACTTGGGGCCTGCTGAATGGACTTCTTCCTGTGTCAGAAGGTTAAGTGAACTTAAGCAGTTTAGATAGCAGCTCTCTGCTAATGTGGGCTTCAGCCCAGGCACAACAAGCTGCCCTGCTGTGGTGGGGAGCTCCCCACAAGGTGGTGGCTGCAGCTGGGGACTGCTGTGCCCAGAGCTTTTGGCAGGTCTAGCCCCACTCCAGCTCTCCAGAGTTACTTCATACCTTCCCTGAGGCAAGAAATCAGAATATTCCAGGGCTATGGTAGGTTTTGGCTTTGTATCAAGCAGAACAGATCCTTTAGAGATGTGCAGTTTGTGTTGCCTCTGCAGGCTCCTGCCTAGTGCTTTCCCACCACAGCTGTCCTCAGGCAGAGCCAAATGGGAAAAGCAGTTACCCCTCAGCACCTCCATATGCTGTTTAAGGAGCACATCAGATTTTACACTTTCTACCAGTCTTTGTGTTCCTTCTCTGTGACAAGGTTCTTGCTTCCACTGCTTGTTAGTGAGTGAAGAAACACCCTAAAAAAAGCACATTTCTTTCCAGTGCCTAGGTGTATGCATCTGTGCTTTGCACCGAGTAGTTCTGCAGTTGCAACACCAAGGTTGAGTTCTATGAAGGTGAGGTTTTTGTACCTTTTACTAGACAAACTGATACAGAAGAGGGTGAAAGCCTCAAGTTCCCAAGTGCTGTCCATGCTGAAAGGAAAGCAGTGATTGTGTGGGGTGGTCTGGGAGTAGGGACACCTCTCCATAGCAACCCCACCCAGCAAAAGTATTGCTGTGATAACGTGTGGTGGAAGAGGCTGTGTTGGAGCCAGGCTTTTGTTTACAGCCTTCAGTAGTGCCCGAGGGCCCCGGAGTGGGTGTCAGCTGTGTGACCCCCACCGAAGGGCTCCTTAGGAGCAGGGAGGGCTCTAGCATGCCAGAAAATTTGAAGCCGTTATGCTCTTGGGTTTGTGCAGTCCCCTAGAGGTCAGCAGAGCCTGGGTTTTGGAGCAGCTGGAGCCGATGCAGGGCTGGTAAAAACAAGTTTGCCGCTGTCCTGCAAGACCCTGCCTGTGCTCTCCTGAAACTGCAGCTGTTGCTGGAGTAGAGGTCAGGCTGGGAGAAAGGAATCAGCACATGAGACAAACAGTCTTGCTTTGGAGAAGGATGGGCTGAGAGCTTGCCATGGAGAAGGACACTGAGGAGGAGGGAGGAGAAGCAGCCTGAAGATGGGTGCTGGCATTGGCAAAGCTGCACAGGGCAGTGTGAGCTGGTGCCTGCATCTCTTGGCCACAGTGGTACCCATGTGTCCTTGGACCGTGGCTGAACTGCAGTGCCTCACACAGGCACTGATGTTACCTGTCACCCCTCCCCATGGCTGGAGGGGGAGATGTCTTCCCTGCATCTTCTTAGCTTCTTGGTGGAGTAGCTGTGTAAGGACCTCAGCCATGATGCATTCAGATGACTTGAAGCAGACAAGCCAGACACAAACAGCCACCCCATGGCCACTCAGCTTTCCACACCAGGAGAGGGACAGTTTTGGCACAAGGCGCTGGCACAGACACAGGCTAAAGGGTGCCAAGGAGATGATGGGTGCTGAGGAGATGACGAGTGCTGAGCCCTACCCTTCATGTGCTAGCAATCCAGGGGCCAGACCCCAAACCCAGACCTTCATTCCTGCTGCTGGCCCTGGGAAACTCCTGGCCTTGTGACAAGCAGCCCCAGCAGGGAGACACGAACCCAGTGCCACTGCCTTTGACCACAGGGCACTGTCAGCCTGTGCAGTGTTCCCTGCTAATGAGGAAAGGAGTTACCTCGAGCAGATGGGAGCTTGCACTTCCTACACACTGCTCACCCTCTCCCCAGCCACAGCTGTGGGCTAAATACTGTGAGTGCAGTTGGTGAAGAACTCCTCTTTCCCTCAGCTCTGCTCAGCCAAGGACTCTGGCTGCCCTTTCCCCCGTTGTTCAGCCAGCCACGCTCCAAGCCCAGCTCTGTTTCCTCCACATCCGTAAGGGCCACGTGCTCAGCTCCAGCAAAGGCATCTGATGAGAACAGAGACTTGCAGGCTTCATTCGGGAGGATATGCTGGAAACGCAGAGATTCACACAGAAAATCAGTGCCAGTTTTTATCCCATCACGCTGTCCCCTTTGGGTAATCAAAGTTAGGAAATTTTTACGTTGGCTCTTCTTACATTTTGTTGGTTTGATTTGGGGTTTTTTTATGATTTTAATTTTTATTATTCTGTTACTTTTGCTGCATTTCTTTTTGTTTCTGCAAAACCTTTATCAGGGAAGGTTTGGAACTGCCTGTGAGTCATGTGGCAGCAATGGGGAGTGGCAGTGCAGAGCTGTGATTCACTGAGTGTGTGTTCGTGCCCTGCTTACGGCTCGTGACAGAGGCTGCTGGAGGGTCACCCAGCTACTGGTGGGATTCCTGGCTGCAGTGCCCAGGGTGGTCAGCCACGATGCCCCTTGTCTCCTCCATGTGCTTCTGGCTGCAGAAAGTACATACCCTAACCTGGATGAATTCACCTCTGGCTTTGAGCCTTCTGAAGTCAGTGTAGCAGTCTGGGACAAAATTATTAATGCAAAGCCTAAATTATGAAGCACAGACCCATGGATCCTTTCTCACCTCTCTGAAAGGTCCGAGCCTGAGAAATAACAGTCATGGATGCAACAAGCCATGAGCTGAAGATGTGAATGAAGTGGGATAATGAGATGCTTTCTGAGGCCTCTCAAACTGGGTGGCAGGACTTCCTACCCCTGCTCCCAGTGCACCCGGTGCATGTTCTTCCAGCTCTGCAGGATAGCAGGAGGCATCTTTCTGGGAACCATCACAGCAAGGCTCTTGCTTAATTCCTGTTGGCTCTGCACTTTGTTTGTCAAGTCGTCCAAAAAAGGGAGGGAGGGCAGTACCTGCAGAACTCGGGGTATTAAATAATGCTGCTGGGTTTGTTGACTGATAAACTGGCTATGATGTGAAATCTGTGTGAGGAGACAGCACATGGTTACAGCTGATTTTACTGACAGCTCAGCTGTTACTAGAGCCTCCTGAAAACAAAATCCCAGTCGCCTCTTCATCTGAGAGCTGATACTCATCCAGCTCCTGCTCTTTTTGTCCATCTAACCAGCTGCTTAGAGCTCTCCTAAAGCTGTTCTGGCAAAGCCTTTTTCTTCTGTCTTCAGGATTTGCTGGGTCATGGAGTCCCCTGTGGTGCTGCCCTGGCACATGTGTGTGACCACACATGGTGCCTCGGAGGGCAGACAGAGGGATGCACCTGGAATGACCTGGCTCTGACCCAGGAGACTGGGCAGCCTGCCTCAGAGCCTGGGCAAAGGCTCGGGCGAGATGCTGTGTGCCAAGCAAACCGTGCTGGAGCCAGCAGCTGGAGCCTGCTGCAGGGGCAGAGCTACCCCCCAGCTCCACGAGCAGGGTGGCTCAGACATTGACTGTGTGCCAGGGCAGGCACTCCAGCGTGATTCCACAGCCTGCAGCTTGCTCACTCCCTCCTACTCTGCCATAGGAAGTTTTGTCCCCAGCCCTGCCCTAATCACTTAGTCTTGGCCTCCAGCCATGGTGCCTCTGGTTCAACTTTCTGCAGAACTGCACCGTGAAATGAGCTGAGTTAAAAAAACTCGGGGCAACCAGGTTTCTGGTTTCTGCTGAGTGGCTCTTTTAAACCTCAGTCCTGTTAGCAGCTCATTTACAGGTGCTTCAGGTCAGGGAGCAGGGGACAGCAGCACAAGAAGACAGGCATGAGGTGGGAATGTCTTTGGTTGGCTTTGCTGCTAATCTGGCAAAGCAACATCACTGCATCTTCCATCACTTCGCTGGCAGATTCCTACATTGCTTGGAGGAGTTGCATTTCCCTTCAGGGAGTAAATGGTTTGTGTATTTTGGTGTTTATTCTGTCACAGCATATGTGGGACTATCATTAACATTAACAGGAATGACACTTCCATCCAGCAGAGAATAATCTGCTTAATGGCTAAATAGGAAAGCTGTGTACATGAAATTGCAGGCAGCTTTGTAGTCAGCTTCTTGATGTAGTTTTCCCTTTGATAAAGTCGAGTAATTTAAAAAGAGGAAATTAATTTTCCCTCTTTTTATTGAATATGTGCCATAAATACAAACCTGCCCCTTGACAACTCGTAATGTATTTACAGGAGCAGACGTGCTGTAGATGCCTTAATGTAACACCAGCTTCTGGCTTTGTTGGACTGGTGGCTTCTGAAGTGACAGCCTGGGACATCATTTGTCTCAGCTCACACCCTGTGCCAATCCATGAATATCTTTTACAGGCTGAATTTAAGCATTTGAAGTTTCCAGCACAAGTTACAGGGGATAAAAGGGGATTAAAACCCACCACGAGTGAGTTCCTTAGTCATGTCTCTGGGCCCCTTGCCTCCAGCTGTCTTCACAGCCTCTGCCCTGCCACGGGGAAAGGAGCTTCAGCTTAACTTCTGCTGGCTCTCCCTGCATCCTGGCCACTCGGGGGAGCAAGGAGGGAAGCCCAAGCCACAGTGGACCCATCTACCTGCCCTGCCCCTCACCCTGCAGAAGGGGCAGAGCTGCTGGATGCTGCAGCACGAAGCCAGGGGAATGGAGAAATTGGTGCCTTGCAACAACTGTATTAATAGACAACCTGACAATGTAATCTCAGCTGCCACCACTTCTATCATCACTTTTGAAATCAGATATTCCTCCTGGAAAGCACTTTTCTGCCCAGCATCAGGACAAGAAAGCTCGCCCACAAAGCAGAGGCTCTTTTGAGCTTCAGATTAGGAGCAGTGATTGCTCTTAACACGAGTAACAGGCACCATTCATAAAAACCCTCAGCCTGGGAGCAGGGTTGAGCTAAGAACATAAGAATATTCTGCTGCTTGAAGAGTACTGGCCTGATGCAGGCTCATCCTGGCTTCTGTGGCTGCCTGATAGGATATAAAGCAAGGAGGAGGGAAGATCCAGTGAAGAGAGAATGAGATTTTGGTTGGTGCACACACTGGATACAGGAGAGCTTCACAGGTACTGCTGCTTGTTCCCAGAGAAGGACTGAGGGCTGCAGATGGCTTTGGGCAGTTTGCAATCACAAGGGATCATGTTTTATATTCTGCTTGTGGCCAATTCAACCGCTGTGTTAACAAATGACCATGGACAAAGTCGGGGTGGGACAGGCCATGGCATGTGCAGTTCATCTGCTGCCCTGGCACCAGCCCAGCATGTTAGCCAGCAGTGCTGGGGACGAGGCAGGGAGGGAAGAGCTTCCAGGGCTTTCCCCTTCTGGCAGCGAGTCTTTCTTGGGCATCATCTTCCTGTGCCAGGTGAGACTGTGCCTCCCTGCACAGCATGGTCTTACGAGGTGTGATTAAGTGTTCTCCTGACTAGGGGTGATCTCAGGAGTGTGTTTAGAGGCTTTTTGTCCGTGGAAGAGCAGGGCCTAAGGCACTCGAGGAGCAAATGGGGAGACACAGTTGCCAGGCATGGCAGCCTGTGTGGGCAGACAGGGAGGATGGGCTGGGAGTCTCCCCGAGGATGCCTGAGCAGCAGACCCTGCTCTTCTTCCAAGTAACAAACTGTGGTTGCTGTGAGGAACCAGATCCCACTGTGCTGCCTCATCCCACTCCCCTCCCAGCTGCTGGAGACTGCAGCAAGGGTAGTCCCAGAGGTAGCCCCTTGGGATCAGGAGCTCCTGCACATTCTGGTGGCTCCCAGGGGATGTGAGTTGTGGGATGGATTGGGGTCTTGTAGTGTGAGTGCTCAGGGAACTATTCCTTTGTCTGGATTTCTCTGCTGCCGCCACAGAGGGGTACTGATCTCTGCCTGGGAGCCCTGTGTGCAGTCACTGTGTCAATATTTAATCATGGTAATTAATAACAGGCTGGGTGGCTCAGGAATTCACAGCTCAGCATTTACCTCCTTCACCTGTTTTTTGGGCATGTAAGGGATACGTCTACAGCAGAGAGAACCAAAGGCTCACCTAAGTGTAGCTGCCCCAGTTTTTTGGTAAACATTTAATTTATAGGCTTTCACAAATGCACCTTCTTTTTGCTTTGGTGGCACATGATGCTGTAAGCCTGGGAAGAGAGGTACTTTTTTGCATTCCAGGGCAAAACAAATCACTTTTGTAGCCAACCCATGGGCAGCTGCCCTTTGCTACCAGCATGGTAAGACTTTTAAGTCCATGGACTGGTGACAGTGCAGAAGGCAGCCTCTGTTCTCTGAAAATGGAGTAAGGCCAGACCCTGCATCTCTCACTTAGCTCCCAGAGGCTGGGAGAAGGTCTCATGCCCCGTGCTGTAGCACAGCAGGCAGCAAGGCTGGGGCTACCCAGCAGTGCCTGGTGTGAAGGGAGCAGACTCCTTGGCTCTCTCACACATCTGTACTGAGCTGTTTTCTCTGTGATGCCTGGTGAGATCCACCTACCCCCACAGCACCAGCCTGCCCACAGCCTGCACCAAGCAGCAGATTCTCAGGATTTCATTATCTCCTCTCTCCAAGGCCTGTGTGCACCTGCTAGTGCGTTAGCATCGACTGCAGTCGTGTAAGTGCACATAAATGTATTTTTACATAGATAGAAATGGCTATTTTGGGTCTGCTATTTTCTCAGGACGTGAGGATTTGGAAAGGGCTTTTTTTATTTTTCCCTGAGGAGGAAATAGGTGGTCTGCATATTTTAATGAGGGCTGCTCAGCAGGAGCAGCGGCCGGGACAGCCCAGCCTTGGCCTTCAGCAGCTTTCCACAGGACCTGAGCCCCGGGGAACATTCATAAATAATTAACCCTGCCGGGGCCCAGGAGCTGGCTCATTGCCACCGACTCCAGCAAAAAAAAGACAACAAAACCCCAATCAAACCCCTGAATCTTTTCTAATTAGCGGTGTGAAGCTGCCTGCTACACCGAGCCCAGAACAGAGCAGCTTCTCCGTGCAGCAGAGGAGGGGGCATCAGCGGCCCCGGGGCTCGGCAGTGACAAGGAGAGGGCGGGGGGAGGATTCACAGCGCTGGTGATCTCGGCTGGCAGGAGGTGAGTGAATAGGGAGGTTCACTCGGAGCGTGACAGCTGCGAGGATCTGCGTCCTCTCCAGTCCCCGCTGCGGTGCCTCCTGCAGCCTTTGTTTCTGCAGCCGAGATGACAGCCGGAGGGTCTTTTCTCTGGGGTACAAAGTCCTTCCTTCCAGACGGGGATGCTGCGCTCGTGGGATTGTGCATTGTCCCCACGTCTGCCTTCAGGGGCAAAGATCTGTGATTTATGACAGTAAACAGCCTTGGCTGGACTTCAGCAGGGGTGGGAGCACTCACACAGGCAGGTAAGGTGTCAGGTCAGAGGGGTCAGGACCCCCCAGCACAGGATGGAACCAGCACCAGGGACACTCTGCTCTGGGGATTTCCAGTTGCTCTCCAGCACAGTGTTCTCACCAGAAGAACACGGGTCCAGAGGAGACAATGTGCTAAAATCCACCACTAACCCATGGAAAAATAGGGAGCAAAAAGATGGTTGCAGAGGATGGAGCATGCCACCAGCTGAGATGGAGTGCCCACCCCTGGGTGGCAGGTGAGCCTCTGGACAGAGCAGTTTTGCAGCAGTTATCAACTAGTTCTTGATGCAATCAGCAAAAACCCCAGGATTCCATTAACCCCTGGGTGCTGGAAGTGTCCCTTTGCCTTTGTGTGATTCTTTCTCTGCATTATCAGAATATCTTCCATGAAGCTTTTTTATCACTGGTATAGAAGAATTAAAAGGCAAAATTTTCTATTCAAGGATTGAGTAGTTAGAAAAAAAAACCCTAAACTTGCCTGGATACTTGAAAATGAAACAGAAGACTCCAGGGCAGAAGGGCTAATTAAAAAAAAAAAAAAAAAAAGGTCTGCTTTACTATGAAAACCCTTGAGGGGAGATAAAAGCTGGAGGGAGGTTCATGCTTGAATAATAAGGCCTTAATGGGGTTGGATCCATGTCTAATACAAAGCATTGATTTTGGCTGCTTGATGAAGTTAGTTATTCGATTAGAAAAATCTAACTTAAAGGGACACTGCCCACTAAGATGTAAAAAATAAAAAGACAAGTAAAAAAAGCATTTGGATAATTACTTTATTTCCTATGGCTGGCATAATTAGTGGTATGTCTTAGCTTCTCTTGCTGTGTCCATTCCTTGCATGTTTTGTTTGGTCTCTTAGTGGCTCATCAAGAGCGGAAGGCTGGAGAAGTCCAATGTTAAATATAATAGGAAGATGTGATTAAAACAGCAGCAAAGAGAGGAGTTGGCTAGACAGAAGCCAGGTACAGGAGGCATTTGAATAAAATATTGTAAACACTTTATTTGAAACTGGTCTATTTCCAGTTTGAGAGTTCCCACTTAAGTGGGAATCAGACACATTGTTCATTGGGCAAACATTGTTTTATTTAGAAATGACAGATGGGGAGCAAGACTTGGCCATTGACACACCTCAAGATATTAAAGGCAATACTCACAGACTTATCTAACTTTAGATGTTACAAGATAAATGTCTGAGTCTGGGGTTTGAACTTCCTTTTAGTCACTGGGAAGAGTTTGAGTCATCTCACCACAATGCAGACATCTCATCAGGGCAGATGACTCTCACAAGTACCTACTTCACTGATAAAGGCCAGTTCAGATGAAGAAATCTGAGGTCAGGTGAGACTACTGTAAAGTTACTTGCAAAAGCTGCTTGCTGCTGGAGTGTGAGGACTGTGGTGGGCCATCAGTGGGCCATTGGTGTTGTGGTGTAGGCAGCCAGGCCTGGAGGCTTGCTGTTCTTGTGGCAGTGATGAGTGTCTCTAACAAATGAACTGGAGTTGCTCCCCCCACTGAGATGAAGGCAAAGAGCATTCCTGACTAGGAGTGTTAGCATCACTGCCCACTGTCTGGCGAGCAGGACATTAACTCGTCATGACACTGGAGTACTGAGATTGGCTTTGTAGTTTTGGCTTGCTTGTTTTATTGTTTGAGAGAACTGTAATGAGCTAAAGTGCCCTCTGGAAAAAAAAAAAAAGCTAATTGGATTTGAATAGCTTAATTAATGGAGACAGTCACCTACAGAAACATTTATTTATTTATTTCTAAATACTGCTGATCTTCAGTCTACAAAGATACAGTGCTCAGGTATTGCTTAAGCACAGAATTATTGATGGCTGATGGGGAAATGGGCATGGCTCCTCTCTTAAGGCTTTCATTGTTCAGGTAGGTCACAGGGGCATTCAAATGTCATGAGTCACACAGCAGAATGCTCACTGCTAAGAACAGGGGAATTTTGTAGTTTGTTTTTTCTTTTTTTTTTAAAAAAACCCCAACCTATAACCTGGTTATAAAATAATTAAAATGTGACAGAATAATGAACAACAAACTCACATCAACTTTATGGTTGAAGTGCTTGTTATATGAAGTGAAAGCGTTTCTTACTTAACCTACAGAAATTATTCTTGCAATGACTGTTAGTATTGGTGAAGCTGATGAGTTCACAGCTCTCCCATTCTTGGTCACAGTTTAACAACAGTGAGAGGAGAACATTTGTGCCATATTGCTGCTGCCTGTTGGAGCAGGATAAAGCTCGAGTCTCGTGGTGGTAGAAGCATGCCCGCCCTCTAAAGGGTCACCTCCCATAGCCTCCGGGAATTACCTGAACTAGGTAAGGCTTAGCTGATAGTCAACGGGGAAAAGTCTTTCTCGGAATACCCACGGGATTCACAGAGCAGTGGCAGAATTTCCCCTCCCTCAGCCTCTGTGGGAGAGAGGTATCAGAAAGCAGAGACTGCTGCTGCTGGAGCACCAGGTCAGATCTGAGAGCAGAGCATCGTGGCATCTGATCAACACAGCTACACAACTTACCCTGAAAATTTATAGTCACAGAAATTAACATTAAACTCTTCCTCAGCAGCCATTAAAGCTGCTGCTTTCCCAACAAAAAGCAGAAGAGTTCTATGTTTGAGTTGGAGTCAGTGCAAGAATAATACTGCCATGTCTGCAAAATGTGTGCTTGTAGAACAGCCAGCTCAGTTTCTGAGAACTCTTATAACAGGAAATTACTAAAATAAAACACAAATTACATGAATAGAGATCTCATTTGTAGAATCCACTTCATAACTTACATGCATGTGTGAAGGGGAAGCCAACTGACCGTAAGATAAACGGCCATGAGCTCACTGTGAAGGAAAGCTATTTCTAGTCAAATTTAAAAGAAAAGCTTTCTATTCAAGGCTTCATATAATTTTCTATTAAATTAGAAGAGTGAAAACAGGTTCTGATTTAAGAAGAGGTGGCACAGCAAGAAAAGATGTGTCAGAAATGTAATTGTATATTGCACGCGGATGTGCTGCTTGTCTTTAATTTGTTGGAGGCTGACCAAACAGGGAAGCTGATCATAGCCAGGAGAATCTTAACCCTCAGGAGTCCAATCCCACAGCTCTTATACACAGCAGTAATTTTTCCCCCTGGTGTAATCAATAGGACAATTTATGTTAGTTAAGAATTCACAGGAAGTAAATCCCCAAAGTGCAGTTAGAGTCCCTGGGGCTGGAGGTGAGAGCTGTCTCTGAAAATCAGGCCACAAAGATCAAACCCACAAATAATATAGGCTGATACAGTCTTTAAGATGGATGAACCCCTGACAGGAGCCCTCTGATCCCTACAAATGGCTTTGTGCTGAGCACTGCTGTTGTTCTGCAAATCGTCTGTGCCTGACTCAGGGATTCACCACAAGCACTTATTCTACATGCTATAGAACATCATTTTTATTCTCTCAAAACTCCCTCCTGTCACAGGCTTTGCTTTTCCTTTAAACCCACTAAAACCAGTCTTTGTATGCAGGGAGTGTGCAGTGTCTGCCATCACTGCTGCATTAGACATGGTCAGGGCAGAGCTGGGGATACAATGGGGCAGCAGACTGGCCGGTACGTGTGCAGGTTGGCAACTGCTGGCTCCTGCCTCCTGTGGCAGCAGCAGAGCAGCTGGCACACAGAGGAGATGAAGAGCAGAGTCTCTCGGGGAGTGCCAGCTGCCCCACGACCCTGGGCCGTGTGCTGGGGAGAGCAGGAGAGCTCAGGCAGCTGCTTTGGGGCTGCTCTCTGCCCTCTCTGCACACCACGTGCTCCTTGCCTCGGCCCACAGAGCGTTGTTCACTGGGCACTGTGGTGTGCTGAGTGTGTTGGTGGCAGCTCTGGTGCTGAGAGCTGTGGGTGTCACACTGTCTGACAACCTTGTAAGCCACATTTGGCCCTTAGCATTTTACAAACCATGGAAAGCGCCAAAGTGCATCTTACACAAAAAGGCTGAATAAAGAAACATCTTTCCCCATGCCCTCAGCTGGGCTAGCTGGCTTCATTGACTCTAATGGAGCTACTCCAGCATACACCAGCTGAGAATACAGCCCACTAGACTGGGCCATGTACAATTCCTGTGAGTGGGGTGGTTTATTTTCTCACTTGTTGGTTCTGCCATCTGGCACAGCCACCTTATATCCTCTCCATTCACTATCCTCTGAAAACATCTTTCCTGTTGTCTATAGACATGTCACTTTTCCCTTCCCAAAATATTAGCATTATGACTGAATAATTTTTTTTCTGATTCCTTTTGAAATCACCTCTCAATGCTATGTTTTTCCTCCTGACAACACCCTCAAGTTGAGCAGTGTTATATTGTGTTTCCATGTGCATGGGTTAAAAGCATATAGCTCCAGTTCTGCCAATATTTGTGAGGCTTCACAACTTTAATGGATGGATCTCAGTGCCTATAAATAGTAAAAGGAAACTAAATAATACACTCCTCCCTGTGAGTCACACGTAGGTTGGGTACATTTCTGAATTCACCTCCCCAGAGAAGCAGCTTTGCCTGCATTATGGAACAGACACATACCATCCTGTGATGGCACCACAGGGTCAGCTGATGGAAAGTCACAGATGTCACATGTACCAGAATGAGACATTTAAACTGTAAACTCTTGTGATTGATACAAAACACAGTCTCCCACAAAGGCCTGTGCTCATCTGCTGAGAGATGGGATTAGGAATTCTCCTGCCAAGATTCCCACATGTCCATCTCAGGTATAGCAGCTCTTCAGAAAGAAGTAATTTGCTGGGAATTTCAGTCAGTACTGCTTGTCGCTCCCTGTGTGATCTTGCCTGTTTCTTGACTAAGTTTTGAACCCTGGGAAGGAGAGGGTGACAGCCACAGCTCCCTCTCCAGGACCAGGGTGTGGTGGTAGCGAGCAGGGAATGAATTGGCAATTCTGAATGGCTCCCACATCACTTACAACTGCAGTAACTGAGTTACTTTTCCCTGTAGATACCACTCAGCAGATAGAAAATATATTAAAAGTTTCCACCAGTCAAAAAAGTGCTTCTGAGCTCTTCTCTCCTTGAGATGTACTTGAAGCAATGCATTGCTCTGGTTGGTACCTGGCAGGAAAGGTGGGAAGCAGATGCTTCAGGGTGAAGGTTGTCAGTGCTGCTCTGACCAGAAGAGTTCAGGTCCAGGACAGAGAGTTACTTTGAGCCTTCCCTTCTCTTGAGTGGGAAATGTCCAGAAGCTCCTAGGTGTTCCTCAGTGTGTTTCAACACAGGGCTTTTAAAAAAAAGATATTATGTGTCAGTTGAACCACTTAGAGTGAATAAACGGTAACTCAAATTGTGATTGTAAATGCAGGGTAGGTGACATCTAACAGCAAACAAAGCAGAACTTTTGATCTGAAGTTGTTTCTCCCCTGGAGGGTGTCCTTTGATTCTCTCTGTGTTTATAAAATGATTAAAGAAAATTAGGTATATTGCAAAAGACCAGGATCAGATCGCAAGAGAAAACATCTACCCACAAAGGCAGTGGTGGCACAGGGGCCATGTAGAGAGGACACTTCTCCCTTTCACTGGTGCATCTTTTTCACTTGTAAATAAACAAATGGGAGATTCTGAAGTAAAAAACAAGAGTGGGATGCAAAAAGAGGAGCTGTGGCTGATTTCCGTGACTCCCTAATAACCAGCTTGGCAAGCTGGCAGAGCAGATCTCTAAATGCCATGACCAAGATCAAAGAGTAGAGGACACAGACCACCTGGCTGGGCATTTGTGCAGGGATCTGGCTCCCAGAAGCCTTCAGACAACTATGGTTTTTTCACTTCTCATCTGTAATCTGTTTTCACCTCTGTTTCCTTCTAGACTCATCCATGAACTTATTAGTCTGCCTTGTCTAGCTCTTACATGCTTCATGATGTTAATCAAGGAACAGAATTTCATCTTGTTTCAATTGGTTTTTATCAAGAAGAAATAAAGCCTAAGGATTTTTTGTTGTTGTTGTTCCCTTCCTTCCAAGTGCTGAACCTTGCATTGGGTGAAATAGAAATAAAATCTCCTTTTGGGAAAAATAAGGATTGACTGGTCCTGTACCCAATCCTATTTCATATTTTGCCTCCATCTGAATATAGCATCTTGTAATTGGAAGACCTATTGAACTGGCAATCAAATTATTCTAGTGTATATGCAGTTCAGATCAAACAGCTATATATGGACATCCCATAAACACAAATCAAATAAATCTGTACAGCAGGAGAAATTTATCTTCTCCATATATCCAGAGCTGACAAAATATGTCTGAGACCTCTACTAAAATGAAAGTATGATGCATAGCAAACAGCTTGGAGAAAAGGTAGCAATCAATACATTGAAGACAAGAAATGGAAAACAGGGCTGTAAATTTCAGCACCCCTAGTGCCACAGTACTTCTGGAGCAAGTTTGACAGACCTCTGGTGCTTTTATGAGTACATCAAAGTCATGCCTGTGATTTTCAAATCCCACTGAAGCTGTAGTTCTGTCAGAGTCTAAGCTGACCCCTGTGGCTGCCTACCTGCCCCTCTGCCCTGAGACACTACTGGCTGCAATTTCCAGCTCTCCCTCAAACTGCCAAAAACATATCTAATCCTGCATTAAGTTGGCTTGGAAAGATAAACTGGAAGAAAATGCTGCTTTTTTTCATTCCCTCATGAAATGACTTACTAGTTTCTCTCCCTTAACTGGTTCCCTGATGGATCAGACAAATATCAGTGAAGATAAGAATGGAGAGTACATCTAAGGAAGGGTGGAGGGCACCTGCAGCTCAGCTTATACTAAACTGCTGTGGAATTGCAGCTTGGAGCACACAACCCCACTCCCACTCATGCATACGTATGCATGTGGATGTTTGGAAAGACCTACACATTCACTTCTCTGCAGTTGTCTATGTCTGTTTTGATACAGGATTCTTGAAACACCAAGTCCACTTGCTTCATGAGTTAACCACGTGAAAACACTGTACTTTTTGGCACTTAAATTTCCATTAAAGAACAAAAAAATGCTCCTTTCATCATGGCTGTTCAGGAATTCTTCTTAATGTGACCCAACTGTGCAGTGTTTCCTTTCTTGAGACTGAAAATAGTCTGCAGTGATAGTGATGAGAGGGGTGAGCACTGCCCACACTGCTTGTTTCCATTCAGGCTTTGACTCAAAACCTTATTGACACCACTATAAATGTCAACATTTGATACATAATACATTAATACATTCTAGCAGATGGAGAGGAATGGAAATGAAGCCAAGATGCAGTTGATACTGGGTTTGGAATTGCTGGAAGAAGGAGGATGAAGAAAGGAGAGATGCCAAGAAGGAAGTAGAGCAGAAACAGATAAAGGAAGATGGGAAGGAAGGGAAGGAAAATCACTCCCACTGAGTTCTCCTGCACCAAGCACTAACAGAGTGGAAGAGAGAAAACAGTGCATTACCTTCTGCAGCTAAAGGTGAGGCTTCACCTTCACTCATCACTGAAGATCCCTTTGAGACAAGCAGGAGTTGGCTGTGACCAAAGCAATGTGCTTTGTGCTGTGGCCCATCCTCCACACCCAGGTCTGGAGTTCCTTCTGCTCCAAGGGGTGAACAGGACACCTTCTTGGTCAGAAGGAGCTCAACTAAAATGACCCATCAACCACCTATTTTGGATTAACAAGAGTAACCACTGCCTAAATCCAATAGCTGTAGCAATGCTACAAATTGCACTTAACTTCTGAAAGGGTTTTATCATAACTAAAGATTATGATCATTCTAGATTAAAGAGATAGGGATGGTACCATTCATCACTCAGGCTGTAAAGAAATGCATACTTTTTAAAAAACTCATCACTGTGCAGCAGAAACATGGGCAATAAGGATGAACTGTCTCCAGAACAGCCCTTTCCATCTGCCAGTGATTGACTACATATTTATGGTCTGAGGAGAAGATGCCAGAGGACAAAATGCGAAGAAATATGTAAGCAAAAGGCAAATGTATGGGGACTGAACTCTGGGGACCAGGTCACCAAGAACTAACATCATTGCTTGTGTATCAAACAGGCAGGCACAGAATATGAGTTTCAGAAATCCCTTCACATTTTCTAAAGAGGAGCTTCTATGAATCTTCTCCTTTCTTCCTCTTCCTGTGGTGTTTATGTGCTAAATACTCGCACTTCTTTTCTTAGAAACACAGGTATTTGTCCCAAAGTCTCTGCATTTAAAAGTTGAGTGTATTAATTAACGATGTTCACTATTCTCATGCTTTACTTTCTCAAAATAGAAAAGAAGCCACAATTCAATACTCAAAGCACATTTCCCTAGGAAAACAAGGGAACTTTTATATTTCAGATCCTTGGTAGCCTCATTTTCATAGAGCAGATCAGTTTGCCTCCTTTCAGTCTCAGAATTGCTTATCTAGCCTTCAGCAAGTGCTATACACAAGCATAAGTCTGACAAACTTGATTTATGTTAAGAAGTAATTTTTCTGTTGTCATAGAAACCACTGCAAGATGATCCAGGCAAGAGTAAAAAGTAACAACGATAAGCAGGCTGCTGGTTTCACCAGTGAAATTCCCTTTGTTGCTGATGTCCCACCAGAAATTTCCTTGTCCCCTAGGGTGAAAAGGGCAAAAAGATGGTTATCTGGAAGAGTGGCTGAAAGGAAAAATTTTCTTAGAGGGTGGCTTCAGCATCATAAGGCAGGCAAATTTCCCAGCCCAGAAGAGGGTGTGCAGCCAGCACAACTTCTGCAAGGCTGCAGCGTGGGGAGCAAAGTTAATGTTTCCTTTGAACAGGACTAGGAACCCCCTAAGCCTGTTACAGGAGACCTCCATGCCATGGTGGAGAGAGAGATCATTTGCTTCTCCTATGCCAGGGGTTTGCTTCCATCAGCAGGTTTGAATCATACCCACGTGTTAGTGTGTGCAGAGCTCTTGCCACTGTGCTGTGCATAAACAATTCCTGCTTCAGTGTGAGGAAGCATCCACCTGGACAGTAACAAATATAAGGGAGTAAAAGAATCAATGGACACTGATCATCATGACATGTTCCTGTAGAAACATCTTCACCCACCCCAGCACTGCCTGCCCACAAGCTCCATGCCACAGCATGGGCAATTACACCCTGTCTGATAGAAATGATCCTTCATTGCCATTTTTATTCAGTGAGAGCACAGGAATGTATACTGTGTACTACAGCACTTATACTCCACTCAATCTCCACCATCAGTCATTGACATTTTAGGGATGTTTATCGCCAAGATTTACAAGGGCAATGAACGTTGCTAGCACTTGCCATTACAGCTGTCAGACTGACTTGATGTTCTTTCCCAAGAGAAATCTGTTCCTGCATCTGCTACTGTTGGTTCAGTTTACAACAGGCTTTCAGCTGAAGGGCTGTTGCTGTGGATCCGTGGCCTTGTAAAAAAGGCAAAAGTACAGAAGTGTTATAGCAAAAAAAAGTCAGAAAACCTGTAATGTTTTGTGCAGGTTTGGAGTTCCTCTAAGCAGTGAGTGGAAAAGCCAGAGGGTTCTGGTCCAGAACACTCCTCTGCTGCAATTAGCATTGGGAACTGTACAAAAAGAGGAGGACATGGATAGAGTGCAGCTTCTTTTTGCTTCTAAGGCTGATTAGCTGCAATATGTTAGTAATTAGAAGATATTTTTGTGAACAAATATTGCCTCTTTTTCTGGTGGTGCACTGTCCAGAAGGTTTTCTTTCTCCCCTATTATTTATAATTTGAAAATATTTGCCAGACAGGCTCTCCAAGTTCTTTCTGATCTGAAGTGCACTGATATTAATTTTGCAAGTGTGAGAGACAGAGGCAGGTCTGGTATTGCTTCTGATTCCTGATAAGGCGAAAGCAGCTTTGAGCAGTAGGTGTGCCATGGATTGTGGAGAGTGAATTCCAAACGGGTATTTTCCAATATTCTCTGTAAAGTGCATTCTTGTAGACTTTCCATGCAGCTTTCTCCCTGTTACTAAAGAAACAAGCAAGCAAACAAACAAATAAAAAACAACTCCAAACTAAACCAATGCAGAATACAAGGAGCAGGAAGACAGCTGACATAACCTTGCCCAATGATTTCAGTGGATACTAGTTGATGTTTTTGACAGTGCTTGCTGGAGTCTAGTTACAAGAATCCTAATAGAAAGCCTGCTTATTTCCTCCAGCTACAGAAAGGTGCATGGAGGATGGAAAATGAAAACAGAACTTAATTATTGTCATGATTATTGTTGCTGTATTATAAGAAAGTGCCTATCTGCCACTTCTTCCCTGTGTGCACATGTACAAGTCTCTTTTTATGTTCACTGCCTGTCCACAGCTTGTCTTATACATGCGTCTCATTCTGTCTCATTATCACATTTCATTCCCATGCTCTTTATAGTGCAAAACAAGGTGTGTATTTGGTTAGGAAAATGCTGGAGGGTGTGAGGGCTTTTTTGCATGGGAGATGCTGTATTACCATGTCAATCATTGCTCCTTCTCTTTCTTAGTCTTTGCAGATTAATCCTGGATGAGCCTCAGCTGGGATGCTTCTGGCACTGAGGCAGCTCAGATTTAGATAGCAAATTCTCAGCCCAGGTCCACTGGCATGCGATTCACACACTGTTATCAAACTTGCACTGAGGGGCCCAAAGCTCTCCTCCCACCATGCTGAAAATCTGGTTTAGAGCTAAGCATAATTTCCAGGTTGCTGGGAGAAGATTGTCTTTCCCACTTGAACTCTTTCATTCTGGGCCTACATTTAATCCCCCCCCCCCTTTTTTTTTTTTCCGGAAGAAGGGCTGTTGTCTATTAACCAGCCTAGTCACTGAAAAAGTAGTAGGGGAGGGAGACTGCAGACTGCTTCTCCTGCATTACAGTACCCACCGATGCTGGCTGGGCATCTGGTTTCTATGCATTATCTGGGTTCCTGCTGCAGTTTGTCCCCTGTAACTGTGATTACTGAATAACTTTCTGCTGGAGTAGGCTGCTGCTGAGATGCTGCTTGCTTTCTCTTTTGAGTCAAGCTGTGAGGTTTGACCTATGTTCAGCAGGAGATACCACTGAACACTGGGACCTGAAGGCTGCCAGGGTCTCTTGAAGGAAGCTTTATTTTCTTGGTCACAGTGGGATGTGCAGACGGACTACAGTGGGAAAGACCCAAGAGCCTTCCCCACGAGAGAAGTAAGCATGGGTGGAAGCAGGAGAAATGCAAAAGCAGCATGGCAGCATGTCTGCTCAGAACCAGTAAACCCACACCCAGTTAACTGGAATAGCAGTGACCTGAGGTTTAGGTATCATGTGTTCAGCTGCATAACCTACACTCCCAAAAAGTCTGTGATCCCTCAAAACAAGTGCTTGCCTCCTCTACGTGCTCAGGTAGCACTGCCTTCATCCTGAGGTAATCACAGATCCAGCACATTCATCAGCTGCTCGTAGAGGCTCTGCTAGGAGAGGTGGAGCAGGAGAATGGTTGCAGCGCTGGGAGAAGAGTCACAGCAGCAGGCAGGGCTGTGGGGGAGAAGGGGTGTTACATTTACTGGGATAACACAAACTGTGCTGCTGCCAAATCAAATGGTTCCCCTTGATTTTCCTTTTTTTTTTTTTTTTTTTTTTTAACAAATAACCAGTGATTTAAAGGCAGAAAAAGATGTTAGTATTAGTATGTCCTCCTTTATATTCCAGAGCTCATCACCCTTCTCCCTCAATTTGGCATCCAGCCCATGCCCAGCAGGCACTTTCAGATGCAGATTTCTCCATCAATAGCTATGGTGGGGCTCTTTGTCCTCATCTTTGCCTACCTTCATTAGCAGCTCTGCTGTTGGGGGCCTTGCTCAGATATCAGAGAGAACAGGCCCCCTGAACACTGATCATTACCATGCAAATGGAGGAACACCCTGGGATGGGAGGGCGGTATCTCTGTACAGTGTGTAACTACCCTGCCCAGCGATGATTACAGAGCAGTTAGGCACCAGCTACAAGTCACCCTGGGCAGTCTGGATAACAGACACCTGGGTCTGAGAAAAGGGACCCACTTAGGGCCTGCAGATGGTTTACAGATGTCTCCTGAGACAGGGGCATTGCCTGGGGCCTGGGGACCATGTCTGCACAGCAAGCTGAGACAAGAAGCCAGATGAGGTCAGGCACCTGGAGATGCTGCACAGCAGGCCAGCTGTCCCCAGGGATTCACTGCAGAACCCTGAGTGTCCCCAGCTAGGGACTGGCTCGCCCCAGTGTCTCCTTTGCACTGCACTAGGCTGGGTTATAACCCTAAATCCTCCTGCTGTCCATGCTCACACTGGCAACCCGAGGGGTTTTTGCAGGAGAACCGTTTCAAATGAGGCCTTTCTAGGTATGGCCCATGGTTCTTTGGACAGAGCAGCTTGGGTAGTGTAATGCTGACAGCTGTGGGATACACTCAGCACAGCTAAAGTGCTTGTACAGTTCTTCCACCTCTGTCCTCCTCTCTGCCAGGAAGGGGGACTGGGATGGGGGTGCACATGATCTGCCTGGCTCTGCTGCTCGCTGGATCTAAAACTACATTGAGACAGGTCCTGAGGGGCTAAACCTGAACAGTTTGGCCTAGGTAAACTTGGTTATCAATTCCAACTTCTTTCTTGCCACCATTGAGACATTTTCTGGAAGCATTATAATGTCTGACTACACAAATAGCCACACAACATGCTGCATTTGCAACTATTTAATTACACCTTCCAAAAGAATATATCGTAGTCCTTTAAAGATATGCACAGGTAGGCAACAAAGACTTTGATGACAAGTACTCTGGAAGGACTTCAGAAGCACTGCCTGCTGTGGAGAAGAAGAGGAACTAATCACCCTTTCTAGAACTTCTTTCATTTGTGAAAAAAAATAAATATAAACTCCACATTTCTTTGAGAATCAGCATAAGGTAATACTGTCTATAGAAATCCGCTTTCTGTCCTTGCAGACATATCCATTTGCTAGTATGAAAAACACTTGTAAGCCTCCTAGTTAGGACTATGCTTTCAGACCTTTATTAAACAGTAAAACTGGGAATTTGGCATGTCCCAGATCTGGAAGTGGAGGACAGGGAAAAGATCTTATGAACTCTGCAAGAACCAAAATTTGGAATATAATTCAGGATTTCTTGTGAATGTTGACCAATTGACCTGCCCACTGGACATATTCCAGGCTGTAGCCTCATTAAGAGATTCCAGGTTAATCATATGCCTTTGAGAAAGGCATCTTAGTGAGCTTTTTCTGCAAAGGCTATTGATGTGGTTCCAGTTATGTTGGATTCTGATAAATGTAATGTCAGGATTTGTAGCACGTAGAAGAAGAGGTGAAGAATTATCTCAGTCTACTTTAGCCACAACTGCAGCACTACTCTGACAAAGTCTGTTTCTAAATTAATCTAGTTCTGCTACTGCCATGACCAAACCACACACAGAAAGGCCTTTAAGAACAGAAATAAAATGCTGAAAACCCAAGGAACAGCAGTTTATAATTGTCCTGGTTGTCCTGGGCCAGCCCTGGTCTGCAGGCTGTGAGCAGTTTGGAGTCAGCCAGGACAGCTGCCCCGAGCTGGCCCTTGGGTCAGAAACATCCTGCTCAGTATAAAGGGGGAAGTTTGCTGAGGACAGGGGCTCCTTCTCCTTTTCCTCCTGCTTCTCCCCACCCTGGAGGGGGTCACTCTCCCTCCTGCTCCTGTTGATTGTGAGTGCTGCACATTCACTGGGCCGAGTAGAACTTTGCATACTTCATACTGGAAATGGTATTAGTTTTGCTGTTTCATCAAATCTAATTTTATTTCAACCCATGGCTCACTTTTTTTTTCCTGATCCCTCCTCACTGCTGGGGAGGGCTGACCAGATGATAGAGCAACTGCTATAGTTTACTTCTGGATATGGGATAAACATAAACATCAGGGCTGATAATTAAACTTCTGCCAGTGGTCTGAGTTGTCAGTCATCTCAGTTAGCAAGCAGTAACAGAGTTCACATTCTTTACTGTCTGTCTGTGGGACTGAGCAGTCTTGACAATATTTCATCCTACCTCTCTAAAATGAGGTAAAAGGCTGTATTTTCACAGGAAAATAAATTATTTTCACAGGAAAAACTGTTTTCACCTGGAATACTTCTTCTTTCTCATGAGTTTCTCTCTACTGATTATTAAAGGCCTGTTTTATATAATTCTCCCCAACCCCATTTGCCTCAGGATTCCCAGCTCATTCCTGTCTCATTACCTCAGTTTTGATGCCCACAAGGCACTTTAATGAGAACTAATTTCCTACCTAAGAAAGCCCTAATATGCATGGCACACTGATGTTAATGAAAAACAAGAGATGCTGGAGTGTCTTATTTCTGAGATTTTCTGTTTGTGATGGCAGCATTAACAGTATAAATATTTATTCTGTGTCAGCTGCTGATTGACAAAATATTCATCTGTTCCATAGCAGTACAGGTCATATCTGTAAATCCCCAGGTGAATTCAGAAGTGGCTTCTCTTGCCGCAACAATCTCCACATGATAAAGTGTTCCTGTGGCCCATTTTTAGAGGAATATTCTCCTGCATGTGAACTTACAGAGGATGTTTTTCAGAATGTTTATTGTATGTTCTGTGCCTCAAGGCTCTGCTCAGCAGGGTAATGTTGGTGTCAGTTATGTTTGTGACTTGGATACCATGAATTCTGTAAGAGCTCTGTGTTTCCAAAGCTCTTCCTGTCATAGGCATCTAGTATAAAGTGGATTGACCTTCTGTGCTTATTAAGGACTTTTTACTTACTGTTCAAGCTTCTTGCAATTTATTATGTGTTTTATCCTGACAAAATAATAAAGACGTAGAGAGTGGAAAGTCAGGAACTGAATCAACAAGACACTGACTTATCAGTAGTCCAAATAATAAATTCAGATAGAAAAAAAAAAAAAAAAGACAAGTTTCCCTGTGACCTGTGTTGGTGCTTTCCAAGCACTGCACCCTCTTTCCATGTTTTTCCACTGGGAGAGAATTCTTCATGTGAAAAATTTTAGATTTAATGATAGGTTTTTAGCATCCTTATTCAAGTTTACTTTTTCTCTTCCATTTGCAAAATGCCCTCCATGAAAAGGGAATTGCATTAAGAATTCTACTTCAGTCTCCACTGCAAACAGTGGAACAAAAGATCTGTTTTCAGTGCTATCAGTAGAGGAACATCAGATCGGGTGAGTTACAGCTGCTGAAAATGGCATTGCACTTTTGTCAGACAGAGCAAACTATCAGATCATCAAATACTATTAGAAATCATATGAAGGCTGAAAGGATTCTTGAGTCACTTCCAGATAAAGGCAGGGAGAATTACTCAAAATATTAGGAGGGAGCTGGAAAAAAAAAAAAAAAAAAAAAAGTCTCAGTATAAATATAAGTATTTGTGAATTTTCTAAAGCATTATTTTCCTCCACTGTCATTGTCTAAAACACTGCACTCCATAAATGTCACTGTGCAATTCCATTTTCCTCTGCTGCTGAAGACAGCTAGCTTGCATTAGAAGCTCTCCATAGCCAGCTTCTGAAGTTTCAGGATGGAAACTCAGTTGTGGCAGTGGATTAAAGCAGGGTGGCTCCAGCCCTTTTAGCCTCACAGGGCTGAGGGGCCTTGCAGCATCTCCTGAGCTCACACTGTTCCCAGCATGTATTTTGTTTTTGCTTTAACATGTGGAGCTGTCTCTGTGCTTCTGTCAGCTGCAGGAGAAGGGCAAGGTTGGCAGTTGTGTCAGCCACCCCAGCTTCAGCTGCTGCTGCCTGGCTCTCTGCACGGCCAAAACTCTGTCACTCCCGGCTCGTGGGCAGCTATTGTTTGGAAATCCAGTCCACTGCTTTATGGAAGTTACCCCTTCACCCCAGCCTGGGGATCTGTCAAAGTCCTGAGTCACTAAAAGGCTTCAGAGAGACTCTGGCTGGGGTTGTGATCCCGCAGCCCTGGTGGGTAAGGAGCCCTGACTCCTGGTGGAGTTCCCTTCCCTGAGCTGTGCTCCTAAACATGAGGCAAAGGAGTGGGTGGGGAATTTAATACTCAGTGCAGAACTTACTGCTCCCCAAAATGTATTTGAAATGTCATCATGTTCTGCACAAAGCAAGTCAGTGCTCTTAGTAGGGATTATATCCATTACTGCCTTGTACCATACTGGAAAATACCATGGATTTTAATCCATTCTGCAATGTTCCTAAAGGCTTAGGAACAATTGTCAGCTGAATATATTTATACTGGATGTTTAATCACTGCACGGAATACTCTCTGCAAACTAGTCACCTTTGAAATGTTGCTGGCACCTTGAATAATTTCCTAGCACCAGACTGCATGGCCTTTGGGTCTCCTCAGAAGATGAAAAGAATGGATGGGAATAAGACACAATGCCACCAATGTTGAAGTGATTTAATGAAATGTTATTACTATACATTTGGATTTTTTCCCCTTTGTTTTTAAATTTTATAAGGGAATTTTCTTGCATTCTTTGCATTTATTTCAGACTTCAATTTTTTTCCTTTTTCTTTCCTCTTTGCTTTGTCCCCTTTCCTTTTCCTCTTTTCCTTTCCCTCTTCTTTTTCCTTTCCTTGGTTTTCTATTCTATTCCAATCTATTCTACATTTGTGGGTTTACTATTCTATTACTTTTTATTTGAAGAAAATTCTAGATATATGATATAGTTTTGCATGCTTTTGTTCCTAATAATAATTACGGGTCATATTTTACACCCTATAGATTTGGGTGGATAAATTTGGTGTAATTCCAGCGATATTAATGGAATTTAAGCTGACATTGGACTCAAAGTCTACATTTTAATGATTGATTTGCATGCTCTCAGCTGTGAGACAATTTGTCTTAAGCCCCCATTAAATCAGAAAATGAGTGTTTCTGACTGAGTATGCCAATCATTCGAGCTTATCTAGTGAGAGATGCCACATGCTTTCTCCTGCTCTAGCCTTATTTTTTGACAGCTGCTTATGCTCCTTATTGTCTAATTGGGCCTGCCAATCCTCTCTGCATGTCCCAATCTGTCCAGCCCAGACACATGCAGCTGAAATGTTTTTTAAATCTGCATATGGTTGTTGATTACAAGAGATAGGAAAAAAAACCCCACAGCCTAGATGTGACAACATGCTTACTTCTATATCACTATTGTTCAGGAAAATAAAGAATAGCAAAAATTAAAAGACATCATATTTGAGTACTTGGGCTTTATAAGGGGAGGAAGGGTACTACAGACAGGATGAAAGCCACATTTTCTCCTGAGGCTTTCCCATTCACAAGGCAGTAAAGTCTAAATCCTGCCATTTGTTGCTTGCTGTGCTGAGAAAGAGGAGGAGGTAAAAGCTGTTACCAGGCAGTCTCCAGTGTGCTCATCCCTCCCAGAGCACAGCACAGGGTCTCTGGAGGAAGAGGATGTCCTTACATGTAGCAATGGCTGGTAGGTTGGGTCCTGCTTTGCCTCCATGCAGAGAAACAAGAACACCCCTGTGCTGATTCCTGCTGTGAATTCCTGCTCACCAGCTCCAAGATCCCCTCCGTGGAAGACACAGCTGCCAACCTCTGCTTAACCGTGTGGCTCTCACTTGCCAAACAGCACACCAGCATTTGCACTGCAGTTTCTCAGTGGGGCTGGCAGAGCTCTGACATCTGCTGGGATCTGATCCAAAGCTCCTGGGATTCAATGGAAAAAAAGTCCATTGATCTCAGTGGCTTTGGATCTGTCCTTTTGATTGTTGCCTTTGATGATTTATACAACACTGACATGCATATCTCACTGCTGAAGCACACAGAGGGCATGGTTTTAATCTCACCATTTCCCTGGTGACAGAGAAGGAAGTGTGCTGGCAGCTAAAACACTGAAAAACAGTAATGATTATGTACATTATTATTATTTTTTAGTTCCTCGTGGAAGGTAGAAATTACAATGAAAAATCACAAATATTTTGGTTTACCACCTTTGCCTGCACTTAACTGTACAGTAAAATATTACAAAGTGCAAATTTTGATGCGTGAAAAAATTATGAGAATGTTTTGTTTCGAAACAGGAGGCAAAAGAACATTAACAACTAAAAGCCACTGCTACAAAAAATGACCCCTTTTTCTAGGAAAAGCTTAGGGAGGGAATCTTTCTGACATAACAGGGAATGCTCTTCTCAGAGTGGAAGGTGAAAACATTTAATCCTTGTGAAGTCTTTGTTTGTAAAATCAAGATTAGTGGGCCACTGGCAGCAGTGCTCTACTAGTTATGCTGCTCCAGGCCAAGTCCTGTAGTAACAGTGGCTACAAGCCAAACTTATTTTAAGTCACAAGTCAAGATTCCTTGTGTCCTGAAGAACAGTTTTCAGGGTAGCCAGGAGTTGCTGTGCTGAGTGGCTGTTGGACACAGTACCCCATGCAGTTCTTAGCCCCCACAGCACCCAAGTTCATGGAACCAGAGCATCTTCTGGCCACTGGACAGTTCCACAAACTGCCAGTTGCTTTCATAAAGCGGGAAGGATGCTTTGCTATGTTTTTAGATTTTTATGCCAGTCCTTGTGCTTTCTTTGTTTCCTCACTGGCTAGTGTAATTTTTTCAGCACTAGATGTCAGTGTGGACTTGCAATACCAGCTTGCTCTGCGTTCCTGTAACAAGAGAAGAGGAATAGACATCCAGACTGTCACTCATGATGTGCTTCCTACAAAACAGGTCTTTACTCTTTGAATTCCATGGGGGAAGTGTAGAACTGCATTCTGTCTTTGATTTGGATTAATATAGTAGTAAAAGGGCCCTCTCTATTTTGTGATAACATCACATCTGTGTTAAAGAAGAGCTGCCATGACTCCAGAGGAAAAGCTTTGTGTAGAGAATAACAGATAAAAAGAAATGGTTCTGAGCTATCTCAGTAAGTTGTGCCTGTGCTAAGGCAGCATTGTGCAGCTGCTCCAGGGGAATGGTTAATCCTGTGACTGACAGTTCCCAGCCCAACAAGAACCTGCTGACAAGACTGAGTCTTTTCATTCCTACTGTCTAGAAAGGCTTTGCATCATCTAGAAATGTTTTTCTACCACAGACTGTTACAAGGACTGTTCTAACTGGAACCTGATTTCTCATTTGGCTGGCATTTTCTGAATACTGAACTGAAACCAACTTGGAGCAGAGCAACCGGCCAGGGAGTGTGTGCTGGTTTTCTGAAGTGGGGAAATGACTGGTTTCTGTCACCGTGGAAAGCTTTCTGTTTCTTTCAGAAATCTAAAGTCCCTCGGTCTAAATTGTGAGTGGTCTCTGTGCTGTGACAGGAGGGCTGAGGAAGATGCATGACACACTCCACACCCCTCATTTGGCAAGCAGCAAACTAGAACAAGACACTGCGCCCAGAGAAGTACGAACTGGGGAAGGGCAGAGCGGGGAGAGGAGGAAGTGAGTTCACAATTCTGATTTCTCATCTTACTTTCATGGAATCCAGCTTCTGCTGGGTGGATCCGAGCCAACACGGCAGATGGAGCCTTTCACACCACCTCGTGCTTGGTTTACACCAGGCGTGATGCACAGAAGCCGAGGCAGAAAACGCTTCTGGCAGAGAACGTGAAGCAGAGAGAGATCTCTGACGTCCCTCCCGACTCCGTACAGTGGCACCTGCACTCTGGGCCCTCAGACAAACCCAGTCACACCTTCTCCATTCTTCACTGTGCATTAGTTGACAAATTATATATACCCTGATATATACACTACTATGCTTTGCTTTTATTATGTTGCAAGGTTGTTACTGTCCCTTTGACTTCTGTTGCATGAAATCACTGCAACATGTGTGACCGCCCAAGCAGCTGTGTGTAGAAACCCTGTGAGTAACTACCTAGTGTGATTTTGTTTCTCATGATTAGGCTTATCAGACTGTACGTAGGAGGCTATAGAATACAAAAAGAACAGTGCTTAAAACTATCTATTCCAGATACTGGGAAATAATATGGAAAAATAGGGACAAAGGTTTTTTTTTTCTCCTGGATGCTGAGAAGTTAAGGTACTTTTTGGCAGATAATACAGAGCCTGAGAGAATACAAATTGTACTTGGCAAGTCTAATGTCACTTAGTTCTACCACCTGCTGTCATTCCTACATATGTCATTGTTATTGTTTCTGTCATACTGTTTTCCATTGACTCACCTCTTTCTATAGATGTCTAGCATCCAAGCAATTAACACTGCCAGTGAAAGATGGATCCTGCAAAAGAGCTTGTCTGCAGTCAGCTTCTGCAGTCTGGCTGACCTGTGTAATAGTCACTGTATCAAGACTTCAAGTGCCTTCTTTATTAACAATCATGAATTGTTTTGATAAGCTGCCTCTCTAGGTGCAGAAGGGTTCTGTGCTCTCACAGCCAGCACTGCAAGGGAAAACTATGCAATGCAGGAATTTACCTTGAAAGACTCTCATTATTTCCCTCTGTAGATGCAAAGGGAGTCGGGGCAATCAACCATCTTCCTCTAGCTCCCGAATCCACTCAGCTGGCATTGCCAAGTGCTGATACACGAGATCTGAAAACAAGAGAGAGTAAACATACTTCCCACCTGTCAGTTTGTCCTCCACCACCTCTTCTTAGAAATCACAGAAGCAGAAGAAACATCTGGACGGGACCTTTATATGTCAAGTAATCTACCCTGGACTCCCATAACCCCAATCAGTGTATCACACTTTGCCCAGATAAACACCTACTGATGTCACTTCTTTATGAACTGGTGCAAATGCCTTTAGTGTAGGTATGGACACAGTCTAAGGATCTATTTGTCTTCTGTTATTCCTTGAGCATATAATAAAAATGGTCTGCACAGTAGCTCCTGAAGAAGGGTGGAGTTGAGGGGGGCTATAGCTGCATGAAAGGTTGGGAAGCTACATAACAGAGTAATGAATGCAAAGCTGCTAACAAAAAACACCAGCGAGTACAACACAGCTCATTGGAGAACCAGAACACTGGCCTGGTTATGCACAGAAATGGAAAAAGCATACGAATGGCATTTGGTATTGCATCTGGTTACCTAGGAAGGTACTCAAGTGGCTACAGTAATACAACTGTGAGTGTAGAACAATTTAAATTTCCTAAAGCCTGCTACTGAGAAGCCCAACAATGAGAAACAAAACCACACCAGGTAGTTACAGGGTTTTTAAACACAGCTGCTTGGGCAGTCACACACTGCAGAGATTTTAAGTCAAAGGGACAGTAACAACCTTCAAGTAAATAAAAGCAAAGCATACTAGGGTATCTATCATTTATCAACTCATGCATAGCAAAAACTGACATTTCTTCAAGTCAGCTATTTCCAAGTAATTCTGCCTGTACAAAACAATCGATCACTGAGTCTGGTCAACGTGTCAGTTTATTTTAAAGATGATGTTATCTTTTCTGTGACCATCATTTTCCTTAGAGGAAAATGGGTAACTTCAGTGTACAAAATACACTGTTTACAGTGTGACAGAAATTTCAGAAAAGCATAAACCTGGAATGATAGATGGCTTTAAACATACATTTTATAAAGCGAGGATAAGCTTCTTTATCCTTGTAAACATCACCACCCATTTCCAGATAATTTCAGGACCCAAACCTGAAGCTTTACAAGCTGCTTATTGTTATTTGTATTCCATGAACACTGATCACAGCACATTGCAGGATGGTTTTCCATACATCAGTGTAAGCAGACGTATGAATCTTCATAGGATTGATGTCAATGTGCACAGACAGATATTTAATGAGAACAAAAACCTAGGGCACTGGAAAACTGGGACTTCTACATCTTTTGAAATACCTGTTACCAGCTGGGGATATACTGATACCAAAATATATCTATGAAGATGCCTACAATAGGATTATGTGTAATTTGTGGTCACAGCGACAGGGGCAATAAGGGACCTCTGCTTACAGGTGTGAACACACAACAGCCAAGACTGCTGGATGGCTAGCTATAAGGCATGTGTATTCTGTACATCCTATTCTAGAGGGATAAAACAGTTGTTTTGCTTTCTCTGTGCACAACCAAATACTTCAGAAGTCCCTGTTTTGACTATCTGTGAAGTGGTGTGCATCACTATTTATTTTAAACTGAAATATACAGTAATGTGAATCTGCACTGATCTCTCCCAACCACAACATGCACATCTGCTTTGGTATCAGAAAATCTAGTTGCTCAGATGCTATTATAAAAGGTATCATAAAATTAAGCTGTATTTTATGGGAATGTGCCATTACTTCTTAAACTTTCCTTCTTTAGAAAGGAGCACCCCATAGTTCTGCACAGAATGCAAACCTCTGTCTGGCTTTATGAGTTCAAGGTCAGAGCTTTTGTCAGAACCTAAGCCTCGCTTGAAACCTTCTTTCAATGTCTCTGGAAGAAGGGGGCAGGAGGGGAGGAGGAGGGTGACCTGTCTGTGGAGCTCACTGGTGAGAAAAATTCAGCTCCTCATCCCATCAATCAGCAGGCATTTCCCCAGATGCACAATACTATGAATTCACAGCTAGTTTTGTGTGCCTAGGGCATGCTGCCACCTGGTATTTTCAAGGAAAATGCTCAAGAAACAAGGTTCATTATTCTCATTTGCTGATAGACAAGGTAAACAGAATTGGAGGTTTGCAGCTGCCTATATTTGCCTGTGTAAACCAGGGGGTTTTCACTGTCCTGGGCAAGGAATAGGTTAGTTCCTGTTTTGTGCTTATTTAAGTACAAATAAGATTCCCCAGATATGTTTCTGCAGAGATAATAACAAGTTCACATAAGTAGGCCTACAGTCCTCGAGATCTCTGGAAATATGATCAGCAGCAGAATATTCTGTTTTCTCTTTGCACTGTTTCCTCTTGTCACTGGTTGTTTTCTGTGCTGGGTAGGGATTTAAATCTTTATGCAAACTACTTCTGGAGTGTATTAGTGAACAAATGGGTGGAGGTTACAGTGTCAGGTACTTGCCTCTACAGGACTTAATGTCTAGCAGACAGTCATTTGTTAGAAGAAATGTTACCTTGAAAACCTAACTGTACTCTTGGCTATATAAAGCAAATTCCCATATATAGAAAGGTTTCTATTCAACCATTTTTGAGAGGGGTGAGAAGGATGGAGGGGAAAAAGCTGGTTCAGGAATGTCACTGCTTTTCCGAAGATGTGGGTGCTATTTGAGGTATGTAACCTCTTTAGACTCACACCTGATAGTGACAGAGCTGCAAATACATGCCCTAGATGCAAAACAAAAACTGAAGACCCACAAAAAAGAAAACAACATCACACTTGGAATAGTCATGCTCTCTGAGAAGGGAACACAGGCTGTCTTGCTGTTGAGACCTTTTTTCTGTGAAATATTCTGTGCTGTGAAATGTAATTTGCTGATTATAAGATTGAGTAGCTATTTGGATGTCTTGAGGGCTTGTTTTTCCTCATAGACTTTATAATTTAATCCTAAATTGAATAAAGGGGATGTTCACAGTCAAATGTGCATAGAATATTTGCTCAGCTCTTAGATCAGCTGTAAAGAAATTCTAGAAAGTGCTGCAGTACAGTGTAGCAATGCACTGGTTTATTCCAGCACTAGCACTTGGTAGTGGAAATTGAAATGAAACTCTGAGCAGGCTGTCCAATGGGGCTGAACATGCCACAGGCGTTCTGTGTGTGAGCAGCAGAAATTATGACTCATGTTTGCAACATCCCTTGCCCATGTGGATTCTTGGAATGTAGCGAGATGGGAATTCCTACGGTAGCTTTCCCTTCTGTGGGAACCTTAATAGGATCTCTGCCTCCCACATAACTGCTTTTTTACTTTAAAGTGTCCGAGAGATTTGGCTGAAGCTGGCTGATGGTTTCACAGGTGACCTATGCTGGCAGAGCAGACAGCCCAGGCAGTGATTGCCTTGCTGTAGGGAACAGCTAGTTTCAAGTAGTTTCAAGTACTCCTGCTTGATCTGTCTTGGAGTATCTACCACTGGTAGCAGAGACCTCAGCTTATAACTCACAAGTGGAGATGGCATAGCTTGGGACGGCAGATTATTGACCCCAGCTGTCTGCCCAGCACACAAAAGACCAAGCTGTTCACGAGACAGCTGTGGAATTACGGCCTCTTACTGAACTGGCCACGGCTCACAGCAGCATCTTCTAAATGAATCTTCAGATGATTCAGTCTCAGCTGTCCAGAAAAGAAGTGCGGGAACAAAGAGTCAGGGCTGGTACCCTGCCCTGCCCCCCCCAGCTGGGGTCCCTCTGCTTGCAAATCGAACTGTGCTGACGCCGGAAAGCGGCCGTGTGCAGGTGCAGCGGAGGGGGAAAGAGGAGGGGGAAAGGGAGGCCTCGCACCTCTTTGCATCCGAGCAGGAGGATCAAAGATCCCATATGCGTACACTTCACGTACGCGCTGCATATGCATAATGCGTATAGTGATCCGTGATGATGACGCGCACATATAGTATCCACAGTGCCATCATTACATAACGCCTTGTCTGTTAATTAAGGCGCTTCGCTGTGTTTTATTGTATTCACCGTAGTCTAGCCGGGTACCGTGCCACCGCTCAGTCCTCGGTGACAACGGGCGTTCTCCCGAGAGACACCGATGTCTGGGGGAGGCTCCTCCATCGGCTGCGAGCCGCAGCCCGGAGAGATTTTCGCCGCTTCTGGGGCAGCCCGTGCCCCGCACGCCGATCCCTTCTCGAGGCGCGCCGGGCCGGGCCGCGCGGGCATCCGGGCGCTCGCCTGAGGCTGCCCCGGCAGGAGGGCACAGGGCACAGGCGGCCGCTCCAGCCCTGCCCGCGCCGCCGCCTCCGCCCGTCGGGACGCGATCCTGCGCGCCGGCCCGCCCGGGGCACCGCCAACGGCCGCCCCCAGCTCGCCCGCCTTCTGCCGGGGCCGTTGGCCGCTTAACTCCCTCCCTGCCGGGGCTTCCCCGTCAGGTGGGCGGGGCAGCCGAACCCCCCCCCGGGCCTCGTCCGCTCGTGCCCGCCGGCAGGTTCTCGCCTCAGCCCCGCGCTCCGAGGGGCTCCCGTCTCGGGGGGAGTCTCTCCCTTCCGAGGGGACCGAGGCCGGCACCCCAAGGGCGGCCTCAGCCGGCGCCCGCCCACCTGGCGCTGCCCCCCACCTTGCGTGAGGAGAGCGGCGGAAGGCGGGTCAAGGTGAGGTGGCGGGCTCGGCTCGGGCCAGTCGCGCCAGGGTCCGGCCCCTCACCGCGGGGGGGTGAAATGAGAGGCGGCAGCCCCTACTGCCGTAACCGCTCCCTCTCCCGCCCGCTGGTGCCGCCCCCAGTATGGCGACACCGTAGAGGAGCGGCTGCGCCGGGGTGACCACCCCCTCCCGCCTCCCTAGTCACAGGCACGGCGCGCCGCGGGAGAGCGAGCGGCCTCGGCGGCGCTGCTGCCGCCGTTGCCCCCCTCAGGGCTCAGCGGCGGCGGAGGATGGCGGCGGCGGGCACGGCTGGGACGGGCACAGCAGCAGCAACGGCCGCGGAGCCGAGCGGTCCCGCGGCGGGAGCCAGCACCGTCCCGAGCAGCTCATGGTGGAGCCTCAGACTCTCCAGCAGCGGCCGCGCCGGGGCCGCCAGCTGAGCCGGATCCCGGCGGGCGGCTCTCCCTTGTCCACACCGACACACCGAACGACTCTTAACCTTGTGGCGCGCTCTCTGTTCGTTCCCCGGCGCGACCCGCGCCTCGGATCGCCCCTGCCGGGGCCGGACTCCAACCGCCCCCGGGCGCCGCGGGGAAGGCGGCGGCGAAGGGCACCGGGCAGCGCCAGGCGGCAGCGGGACCATGGGCGCGAAGCAGAGCAGCCCCACCGCGGCCAACGGCCGCACCCGGGCGTACTCGGGCGGGGATCTACCTTCCTCCAGCAGCAGCGGCGGCGGCGCTAACGGGACCGGCGGGCGCTCGGCAGGCTCCGGCGGGCGGTTCGCGCACCTGGCGGCGGCGCCTCAAGCCGCTCCCGGCGGCGCGACGGCGGCAGGAGGAGCGGCGGCGGGTTCCGCGGGGTCGGCACCCCGGAGCAGGTCCTTAGGGGGGGCCACTGCCTCTGGGGCCCGGGCCGCGCAGTCCGCCTTCAACATCCCCCACAGCAGCGGTCCCTACGGCTCGCAGGACTCGGTCAGCAGCACCCCGGAGGAGGGCGGTCGGGAGCGGCCCGCGGGGGGCGGCGGCGGCTCCTCCGGCGGGCCCCGGCTCGTCATCGGCTCGCTGCCCGCCCATCTCTCGCCGCACCTGTTCGGAGGTAAGGGCCGGCTCAGAGCGGGCGCGGCGGGAGGGTTGAGCGGCTGGGGGCCCGGGCGGGCGGGCTCCTTCCCCCCGCTCCCTGCCCCGCGGTGGGACGGGTAATGAATCATCACTTTGGGGAGAACGGCGGCTCTCTTAGGCTGGCGTCCGCCGGAGGGGGCACGGGTTGGAGACGGGACTTTCTGAGCGACGGCTCCTATTGTTTGTAACGAGAGCTGTGGAAGGGGGAGGCTAAAAATGACACGAAGCCTGCGGCGGTGCGGTCGGGACGGCCGAGCCTTTCTAGCCGGCGACTTTAGACTCTAATAGCTGTAATCGGTGCCTGTGTAAATACTCTTGCCTACTACTTACATAATTAGAATTTAATTGGATCATGTGTCTCCGCCGTTTATTCTCAAATCGGACCAAGCCCCTCTTTAGGTACTGATTAATATGTGGCCGCTGCTTGTTCCTCTTTCTAAGTTCTCGGTTCTTAAAGTCGACTAAGAAAAAAAGAAGTTAAAAGTTTCTTTGTTTATTTTCCTCTTAAGAGATGAAAAAGCGCCGGGTAGCTGAAGTACAGGCTTGCAGCGCCGGTACCCTACAGTCTCCAGAATGGCCACATGTGTTCTTTAGGGAAGAGAAACAGCTAAACTCTGAATTATTCGAGACGCTGAGGCCCTCTAAGAGACATATTACATGTGGAGCAGGTTGTCATAGGGTTTTTTTGTCTTTCTTGTGATATTGAGATGAATAGGGCTGATACAGGACTTCGGTTTTGCTGCCTGTGCTCTTTAAAAATCTGCCTGTAAGTTGCAAGCTGCTTATTCTAAAGGTCATTCATATAAGTCAAATATTAGGGTGCAAGGTGACCTTTTTGATGGATTCATTCTCTTGATAATTGTAATATATATTATAACCTGTTTAAATCCCAATGGACTTCCTCGAAAGCTTTCTTTTGGGAAAGAGACTAAAGTAAATTCCTGAATTTCTGTGTTTAATTAGTGTTTGTGAATACTATTTGTAGTAGCCGGGATTTTCTTCTTTTCTGCAGTGCAACCTGTTTGTAGCCAAAGCAGAGCTCCCTGTACAGGGTGTGCAAGGTTTCTGTGCCCGTGGCCTGCCACCTATGTGTTGTTGACCTGAAGACAGCATAGCTGTTATTTCCTACATCTAAAACTGCTTCCTCCCAGTGCAGTGGCTGAACATTAACAGAAAGCTGTCAAACCTTATTGTAATAAAGGAATATTTGCCCTTCAGAAAGAGCACATAACGTGTCTCATAGGACTAAGCTGCTCAACAGGAGTGCTTTGTTGCAGGGATGCTCATTATACTGGCAGGGTGGCTTGTGGGGGAAGAAGGTGCAGTGGTTTCTGTAGTGATGGAAGGATGCCCTGTCACAGACCATCGTGCAGTTTATGCTCTGCACAAGGGAATAATTCAAACACGTAGCCAGTTGTTGCTCAAAGGTAGAACTTCCTTTTTATTCTGGCCTAAATGTTGTCTTGCAACCTGCCTTGCTGCCAGGAGGGACTGGATTAAATGTAAATGCAACGAGGAGGAAAACCTTTATTCAAATGCAGGAAGGTCTCTTCAGAGTAACTCTGAATTCTATTGTGCTTTTCTTTGGCACATAATTACTAATTGCTGTACTAAACCATATTTTGTCTTTTGCAAATCTCTGACACGAGTACATTAAAGAGGATGTAGGTTGAAATGATGCAAAGCTTGCTGCTTTTCACACTGAAGAAGAGCTCCAGAAGGGATACATTCTCTTCATCTACTGACTAATAAAGAAGGAATGCCATATGTTAGGGTTTTGAGTACCAAGTTTCAAAATACACTGTCCTTATGTGCTCACAAGATGGTCATGAAATTGCTTGCTTTTTCTCTTCTAAAAATCTTAGTATTTCTTACTGGGATGAGTAACTGTTTATTCATAATGGCACAACCCCTGTGAAGAAGGCCTCACTTGAAACATTATTATTTTTTGGCCATTTCAATATTGTGTGTTATCAGTGATCCCTTGTACCACATCTCACTGAACGTCAGCATCCTTATTTAGTTGCATGGTTTTTGTTTCCTTGATTCCTTGTAATGACTAGGAGATTGGAATGAGTAGTCCTACTAGAGATCATACATTAGTAGTATCATCACAGTGAAAAATAACTTTAAGCGTTGTTTTTGTCCTAATGGTAACTAGCTCAAGCTTGTCTAGGTGTGGTATCTGGCATTTATCTTGTGTATTGTAAGCATGCTTAAGTCCCCTCCCTTGTTTTGTAACTTGCAAATTAGCCAAATTGTTTCTTTTTATCTTGACAGCTATTGAAATTAATTTTGAGGATTAGCATAGCAATTTTAAAGTTAAAGAAGAACAAGAATAACTTCTATAAGTTGAATTGAATCTCCAACTATTTATGTTTTTGAGCATACTGTTTGGCTTCATCAATCAGTGACACATGGGTGTTGCACTTGTTAAATTACTGTAATTAATTTGCCATTAGTGAATTACACTCCATTGTCACTTCTACTGAGCAGCTTTGCATGCTGAAGTAACATATAAATATTAACTCTCTAATGAAAGGTACTTAAATCCATACTATGCTTGCTAATGTGCCATCTGAGAGAGGCTATGAAAGGCATTATGCTCCTGGATGTGAAGGTGTTGGGAAGTATGATGGGTTGTTTTCTGTGGTCCTTGCACAGGAGCTGCAGCCTTTCCTTGCTGTGAGGGGCTGACATTCCTGTCTCACTCAGGCTACTGCATCTTTATCATTGAAGTACAACAGAGAAATGCTCCTGTAGAACCTCATGCCTCATCCCAAGGAGGGCAGCTTACTGACTAGTGCAGCAGCTCTCTCTTTCATCCCAGCACCCAGTGCCAGCTTCTTTTGGGGTGATAACACTGTTAGATGGAATTTCCACCAGCAGTTCCCACTCTCTCAGTGAATGGGACTTCCCCTCTCCCAGTCAGTCCCAAAGTAAATATTCTTACCTTTTGTTAAGAACAGCATGTAAAAAAAGTTGGCCCTCAGATAGTTTTTCCACTGTTTTTAGGCAGCAAGTATTCCTGCCTAGACTCAGCACTGCAGCAGAGCTACTGCCCAAATGCCAGTAGAGTGTGTTTCTGTCACTGGTGTTTGCAACAGTTGATTTGGTAAAAATGGACTGTCTTTGAAATTTGCTGTGCTTTGAGTAACTGTGTTACTTCTGTCACTTAAAATGGTAACAGCTCCTCACAACCCTGTTTGTTGATCACAACGATGTTGATCAGTGTGTGATCCTGTTTCTGGGTGGTCACAACAGGGAGAACTCTCGGTGAAAACACCTACTCTAAGTATCATCTGGTGTTCAAATTTAAGTCTCTTATTTGGAATAAAGTCTTTCATTTTTGAGGGGGTCTTTAAAAGTCTCTTAGGGCTGAATATGTAGAAATTCACCCGAAGACAGAAGAAATGTTACATATTCAGTCTTAAATTTCCACATTAGTTCTTCATTCAAGTTGATTTAGCAGAGCCTGTATTACACAGAACTCTCGGACTGTGCTATGTATGGTCATATCCAATTTTATAAGATGTATTATGGACAGGTTTTTAAATATATAGTGTTGTCAGCTGCAACTGTTGACAGCTTTCAGGCCTACCTCAAGACTTGGAGTAATAATTTGGAGATTTAAGTTGTGTCTGTTCAACTTTATTAGGAGAAGGAAGCTTGTACCATTCTTCAGAAACCAATAATGATCAGACTTCTTATTGAAGTCCTTTAGAAGTGCAGGATTTTTCTGGGCATAGAGCCTCATAGGTATGTTACGGTAGCAATGTTTGTAATAATAGTAAAGTAGATATAATGAATGAATACTTCAATCTATAGAAGAAATTTCACAAAAGCACCAGGTTATAATCTGAATTACTTGTTGGGTTGTGGGAAGCAGCTCTCAGCAGAAGAATGATGTGAAGTCTTAGAAAATATTTTTTTTCTCCTCTTTCAGAAGGAGGAACGTGTAAGGATTTAGTCTAATAAAAGCTGTAACTTTTCCATACAAATTCTACCTTTTTGTGTGTGTGTGTGAGGTATGATAACACTGCCATTTGCTGTTGTGAACATAAAAAATCCCTCGTGCGTTTTCAGATAGTTTTGCTGTTCTGGTTCATAGGTCTTCCAAGGTGCAGAACAACGAAAGCTAAGAGGTTGTCTCTGCTTTGGTGTTTTGATTTGTGTCTGTTTATTCACTTGGCTGCACCACTGAAACACAATCATATTTTTTTCAGTGTTTGTTCACTTTGGAAAAATGAGAGCCATAACAATGAGAGGCTGGCTGGGATCTGCTGACTGTAGAAGGAGGTTAAAATGGAGACCAGACAGAAGGCTCAGAGAAATGCCAACATGTCTGTGTGCATAGATATCACTTCACAACAACCACAGGCTGGGGGAGACAGATGTGAGCCTTGTTTTCTCTCTTCAGTTAAACCACTAAGTTGTCTCCAGAGTGAGAGAGTCCCCTTTGCAGGCTCTGAAGATAGAGGAGGTTTTTGAAATGTATTCACATTCCACTAACCAAAACACAGGTAGAAAAATCCAGTCTGATAGGAATCCAATGCCCAAGGATAAGTCTGTTGATGAGATTTGTTCTCACAAATGGGTTTGAGGAATCTGATCCCTTCTCAGGGTCTCACTGTTGTGTATTTAGTAGGCTCTTTGCTGTTCCTGCAGAGCAGGCAGCACACTGTTCCTGTCTGGAAGCAGGGATGGGAACTCTCTTAGGAATGGGACAGAAGAAAGTGGCAAAAATTCACCACCACCACCCAGCTGCTGCAGCTCACTCAGGACAGTGCTCTTAGTCTCAAATTTGAGCTGTTTGGACAAATAAGCTAAAACTGTTTGGTTGTGTGGTAGTGCTGGTGCAGCCCCTGGGAGCCTTGTTTTGTTTCCTTCAGTTGGAGGCAGGTCTGTGATGAGAGGCTTGGGGCACTGGAGTAAAGGTGGAGATGAGGGATAGAGAGCCTTCAAAGCACTCATTTTTCTTCTCCTCCTGCCTGGTAAATAAAAAGGGTTGGGAGAAGGCAAGTAAATATGGCAGCACTGCAGCTGGGGAGAAGAGCAAATAGTTAAGGAAACAGCCTAATTGTAATGGCATATGTAAATATTTCTTCTGGCTATCAAGACAGTGATAATTACCTGATTGAGCCTTTGCAGTGCCAGCTCAAACACAAGCCTTCCTCTTTAATGTCTTCTGAACACCTCTCTAGCCCTGATACCCTGACAGTCTGCTTCTCCTCATGTTCTCTCACATAATTGCAGACTAGTCTCCCAACAACCTCCCAAGTAATTTCTTTGTCTTATAAAGAAAGCCTTTTGTCACTGCTGGAAATTCAAAACTATTTTTAAAACATGTCCCTTACCCATCTGGGTAAGTTCTCCTCTCCTGTTCTTGCCAGCTGCTCATGGAAAACTTCATCATGTAAATGTTCTTGATTTGCTGTCTTAGCCTTGCATGAAAATTACCTTTAGAGTAATGTTACGAAGGTTTTGAGGTAGGTTTCCCCCCTATTTGCAGATATATGAAGTGAATTTGTATTATTTTTCAGATTTTTCTGCAGTGTGTCTACTACTCTAATGGTTTCATTAGTTTCAGGAGAGATGTATGGTCCTTTCTATAGATTGTGTTCATTTAATGTGGAAATGGAACATGTTCTTGCAGATGTTTAACCTGTGAAAAGAAACAGTGAGAAATCTTTGAGTGCTCTGAGTTTCTATTTTGGAATCTTTAAAGATATGCACCTTATCAATCAATTTGTATAAACCCCACAGTTTTCTGAGAAAAACCAAACCAGCACTTGTTAAGCATTCAGGGAAGTGTTTTTGCTGCCTGCTCTGATGTTAGGTGTTTCCTCAAAGGGTGTCTGCTCCTGAGGTCACCTTTCCATCCTCCCTGGTGATTATCATGACTTTAAGGATTCTCAGTGTGCATCCAGAGCCCTCTGACATCTGTTGGTGGCTTCCATTTCCTGATGCTTGCAAAAATGGGAGGGTAAGCCATGAAAAAGAATGGGGCTGCTTCTTGCTTTTGCTCAGATGCTTCTGTTTTTGTGTGGAAGTGGTATGGCATTGGCCTGGAGACAGCAGGGAGCAAGCAGGGAAATCTCACTGGGCTGGGGCTGTCTGACTGCAAACAGAGCAGAACTCTTGTGTGGGGTTCCACTCTGGTAGTTGTCTTTAGGAACCTGACCTACCTGGGTATTTTCTTCCTCCTTGTTTGCTCTGTCTAAAAATCAGACCACCCCAGCCTGTGAGTAGTCCCCAAAGGGTGGGTGTGTTGCATACCATTGTGGATATTTTTAGTAGATTCTCTTTGCTGACTGACTTAGTGTGCTATAAATACTGAGTTCTCATCTGGCATGCACTTTGCATGTCTTCTAGTAACTTATAATAAATTCACCTAAGAATAACAGCAAGAAAAAATGAGCTGTTACAATTTATTTGGCTTTCCATACAAAGCATCACTTATATAAAGCAATTATTTAGCAACAATTTAACCGTAAATGGCATTTAAAACTAGTGGTGTTCCAACACACTTCCTAGGTGGGCTACCATAATTAGTCCTTATGTCAGAATGATTTGTACTTCAATTTCATTATAGTTTTAAAAACTGAAGGTAGAGTTTTTAGAAATGAGGCTGAGCACCTGGAGTAGTACCAATACTAGTAAATTACGTTCTTTGTTATGTCAATACTACTAGCATGTTGCCCAAACATGTGACCCCAAATTGAAGGATGAGCTCTTGCTTATTGTGCTGAGCATAACCTAAGTGCAGTTCTATGCTGCTGGAACAAAAACTATTACAGGGTGCACTGACAGTTGTGGCTTTCATGAAAGGAATTTAAGTCTGATGTTTTCCATGTGCAACAAAAGAAAGATATTTCCCCCAAATTCATATTGGCAAAGTTGTTAGAGGTAGTCAGTGTGGATAGATACTTGTTTACTTGTCTATACTGAGAGTAGAACAAAATACATGAATATGACAAGTGTCTGAGTCAAAGCCTAAAAAAGACTGATTTTTTTTGTTAAATGTCTATCAATATATAACTGAATTTCAATAATGAAATTGTTAAACTACTTCTGTATTTTTAAAGTGCAGTATAAAGAAAAAAAAAGTACTTTCTCCACCTGTGCAGTAGAACCATAAAACTGCTACTAACTGAAGAGAAATGATCTACTGGAACAATAGCACACAAATGAAAACATCAGTAAATCCACATATGTAAAAGCACAGCATGCTCTCCAAGGAACACCTGTGGAGTATAATTCAGCTGCCCTAACATTTGGATATTGGATGGCTAACATTTAGATACTAGATGATAAGCAGACAGTCATTACCTTTCTTCCTAAGGACTGAATTGTATTACTCTTGTTAACTTTAATTGTGTGTTCACTACAGCTCAGACTTGGATTAGTTTAAACCCAAATGTCTCCCATCCATCAATTTGTGTGTTCTCTAAGTGATAACATTTTCAAAGATAGATGATACTGGGCTTCTTCATAACCATGGATGTTGAAAAAGTGTTTAAAATGCTTCTGAAGTAAAATACAATACTGAAATAAGCTTCTAGTTTGGAGGACATGCAGGTTTCATTGCTAGAGTAATAAACCATGTGTTAAAATAAACTTTGGTTTTCACATACTCGATAAAACCAAGACCCCGTGACAGCACACAACTGAGGAGTGTAGGAAATATTCCTTGCATATGTGGGAGTAGTTGTGCTGCAAGCAAAGAAATAAGGAGGCTAACACAATGAATGAATGAAAAATATAAGCACCCCAGAAAATGTTCACCTCAAAGAAAATCCTCTGAAAAGAATGCCAAGTTTGTGAGAGAGGAGGGAGAAAAGTCTGTATGGAGCGGTGGGGTTTGTTCCATTCCTCTCACCTGGAGGGGATGGGGATGCATGGCTATGGGTGTGCTGACACCATCGTGTGCCAGGCTGAAGCTGTGCTCCCGTGACACAGCAAAGCTGTGGGTGTGCAGAGCTTTCTGTCTGTCCTGCTGGTTGCTGGGCATGACTCATCTTATAACAGCATTAGTAACTGAAGCACTCTTGGAAGAAAAATAATTCTGCAGAAATATGGACGTAGCTATGTCTGAAAAATACTAATATCTTAGTTTAGGACTTTTTTTTTTAATTTCCCCTAGAAGGACATAATTTTGAATATTGTATTTAATTAGTTGTCTTTTATCTAGCGATAGAGATATCTGCAGTGTTAATGGAGGAGTAATGCTGAAGGGAAACCCACTGAAACAAGTGGTTAGTTCTATAGCAAAGAGAAGCAAATTTAATGAAATAATTTTAGTGTATCTGTTTGTAGGGATTTTCTTACTTGCATTCCCCCAGACTTGGAAATGGTTATACAGATTTTCCTTTGTCAGTATTTCAAAGTGTGCACAGGTTAAGAACAATTAAACCTGCTTCCTCAAAAGACCTAAGCAGGCAAATGTGCTGTACTTATAGCACAAGGCATTAAAGCCTGGAACTGAGATGTCAATGTATTAAATTCTAATCCTATCAGTTTTCTGTTTATACCTTACAGATCTGTAAGGTATAAAAATGACACAATTGTAATTTAATTTGAGATGTGAAATTTCCTATAGAAATAGGAAAGCAAGAAAAGCTTGAAGTCAGTACTTTGTTTTTCTTGCATTTTCCCTACTGTAGTTTTTCTCTGATGTGTCTGCTGTGCATCTCCAGGCAGTGATGATAACTGCAGCAGGTACAATGTTTTTAAGTTACTGGTACAGCTAAAATGCTATGAGGCCAGATTTACTCAAGTCAGTGAGTCTTGTGTGTGCAGAACTTCTGGTGTACTTGGAAATCTTCCTTGAAGAACATAATCACATTTGTCAGGAATTGTTGTATATAACTGACAAGGATTCAGGAAAGGAGCTGCTTCTGTGATCTCAATTTTCACATCTTTCAATCTGTAGCCCTCTACAGAAATTCACACTACAGTCTGATTTGAAAGGTGCTTTCCTGACCATGAAAGTCAGGGAGTGGTATGACAGTTGAACTCTCTAGCTGGGGATTAGCTGCTTATAGCTGCTTTGCCAGCTATTACAGTCAGTTAGCACTGTAGGCAATACTCACACAGTGTATTTTCCTTCCTCACACAGTGTGTTGGAAAACAGGCCTTGCTCTCAATAAATGAGTTTTCATGGTTATTTTTAGGCTAGTATGCATGCGATGTCTTTTTCACCAAAACTTTACATGAAAGGGATAAGAACAGATCTAATTCTCATAAGTGATGTGTGGGTGAAAGTCTCTTTGTTCATGATCATAGCACTTGAAGGGACCTTGAGGTTAACAGTTCATTCCTGGCACGGGAATGTGGGATCAGGTGGGTTTAGCCTATTCCAAGCAGGTGATGTTTATCTATTCTTTTTTAATGGAAAACCATCTATTTCCTTGGATATTTTATTTTGACAACTGATTTTACCATTGGAAAGCTTCCTAATAAGCAAATTACTATTTCACAACTGTTTCCCAATTTTGAATGCAGAAATTTGCAATTGATGCAGTTTTATTAACAAGTAGTTCTTCATTATGAATGTGAAGGGCTCTCTTTTCAATTGTACTTGACTCTTTCTATTAGGCACAATTTCAACAACATATATAGTCTTGAAATGTAACTGAAAGGACATTTATTGCAGTGTGCAGTTTAGTATCTCTCCATATTTATATCTGCTTACTTTGAATTTGACTTGTAGAAAGCTCTAATTTGCTAGAGGCGTCTAATAAAAAAGGACCAGGGTGGTAATGAAGCAGAGAACATATAACAATAAAGTAACTAGTAAAAAACTCAAGTTGCTGTTTCTATCAGTGGCGGCCTAACCAGACTCAGGAGGATAGATTGGTAAGAGAATTGATTAAAAATAGGAAAGGGCTTCTTCTGGCCTGGCTGCAGAAAACAGACTCTGTGTGTTCCTAGATCTATTTGTGTCGTTGTTGTGGTATTTGGCCGACTGCGCTTAATAACAGGATTAACCAAAGAATAATAATCAAGGATAAATCGTTGTGGGTTTAGCAGGCGCTGTGCAGCGGCCAGGACCCGGGCAGGGGCCCGTTCAGCACCCGCGGCCCGGACAGCTCAGGCGGGGCCGCTCCCGGCGGCGCGGGGCCTTCGGCGGGGCCACAGCGGTGCCGCTCGTCCCGGCACAGGCCGCGCCCGGAGCGCTGCCCCACTGCCTCAGAAAAGGCCACAAATACCTACTAGCCTCTCAGGTGCCCCTGTGGCACAGAAAACGGCTTGGACAGCCTTGAGACTAGAGCAGATAGGCTTCCCCTGGAAGGCTTTTAGCAGCTGCTTCTTCCTCTGACTTACACACCTGCTTGTTGGTTCTGTTTTGGTTCTGTTTTGGTTGTTTTGTTTTTTAAATCTTACTTGGGTTTTGGAAGTTCAATCTTCATATATTTTCTCACTTTTATGCTAGAAAATAGATTTCTTGTCACAGCTTTTCCCCACATTGGTCAGCTAGCTTCCTTGTTTGTGTTTTCACCCCTGTTGTTTTTCTTGTGGTTTAAGGACTTTCTGGAGCTAGTTCTCATTTTATGCTAAAAGTTTTGTTAGTCTTGTCGTTTCAGCTGAACTTCCCTGCTTGGTACTTCTAGTAAGCAGAAGTAGAAAAAGAAAAAGCAGGTTATAGAGATCATAGAGATCCTTTCTGTTATCACCCTGACCGTTCAGTTTTCTTTGATGCTATGTGACACCACTTAAAAAAAAAAATTAAAATACGTGATCATAATTTTTTTTGAAACCTGGAGAAACTTCTGATATGTTTTGAATTAGTATTTCAAAGATGCCTTGAGCAGTAGGAGGCTCACTGAGAGATTAACCTTTTGAAATAACATTAGTTTTTCTTGAAAGAGGCTAAAATCTGGAAAGTGGAATTTTGAAATATTTACTTTTGAAAAGGGATAGTTTTGCATCCAGTAATGCTGAGGTAACAAGATAAGATCAATCTTTTGTGTGGAGGAAAAAGAACAAAACATTTAAATATTTAATTTCACTTAATGGCTTTCAAACCAAGATGGAAAACACAGTAATACTTTGATTCATGTGTGAAAACGGGGTTTGTAAATACTTCAGTGACCTTTTTCCTTTCTTTTTTATGACCCTCTTGCAGAGAGCTATGTGGTTTGAATATTTTTTTTCCCCTATTGTTAAGTGCAGTTTATTTAAGATAGTATGTGGGTTTTTTTCCTACTTACTGTTATCTTTATACAAATGCCTTGCAGGATTTTCCTTAGGGGTGGGAATCCTAAGTAAATATTATTTCCTTTTTATGCTGAAGTGCTTTGGGTATACTACTGTACCATTACACTAGCTTCTGTAAGAACATCAGCAACTTTATTCAGTTTGATACTAAACAAATAAAAAAAGAGGCCACGTGCATTTCTTCACTGCCTCCCTACTGGAAGAAATAAAGTGTATTTCAGGAGGAAAAGAAACAGGATTTGCTGTTTCAGTTGTTGGAGTGCATGCATTTCAACTTCTAAATGAAAAAATTAAAATATCATCATTAAACAAAATTAGAGTTTACTCAATGTCCTGGAAAAGCTGTGTTTTGAAACCAGTTGTCCTTTACTTACCATAGAATCAGAGAACACCAAGCTGGAAGGGACCTCAGGGATCATCTGGCCCAGCCTTTCTTGAGGAAAGCCATGATCTAGACAAGCTGGCCCAGCACCCTGTCCAGAGGAGTCATAAGAGTGTTCAGTGTTGGGGACTCCACCACTTCCCTGGGGAGATGATTCCCATGACTGATTGTTCTCATTGTGAAAAATTTTCCTCTTGTGTCCATTTGGAATCTCCCAGCAGTAACTTACCTGTCATCTTTTCCATAGAGACTCCTTTTTAAAGGAGCCACATCTTCCTGTAGCCACTCTGTAAATACTGGAACACGGTGATAAGGGTCTCCCTTGAGTCGTCTTAAGGCTGAACAAACCCAGTTCTCTCAGCCTTTCCTCATATGGCAGCTTCCCAGTCCTTGCATCATCTTTCTCTGGACCCTCTCCAGCCTGTCCACATCCTTTTTTTACACTGAACACAGAGTTCCAGGTGTGGCCTGCCCAGTGCTGAGCAGAGTGGGACAATGCCTTCTGTCTCTCTGCTGGTGATGCTCTTGTGGATGCAATAGCCCAGCATCCTGGTGGCTTTCTTTGCTGCAGCAGCAGCAGCAGCACACTGGAAACTCAAGATAAGCCTTGTTGTTCACCAGGACCTCCAAGTCTCTTTCCACAGAGCTGCTCTCCAGCCAGGTAGATCCCAGACTGTGCTGCACTCAGTAGTGTTACAGATGAGTGAAGCAATGGAAGCATGTGCTTTACATAAAAGCTTGAATAAGTAAAAGCCTTGAGTTACCATGTCATTTTTCAAACTGATGAAAAGTCAAAATATCATTTAAACTAATCTGTTCAACAGCACATGCTTATTGGGACTTGCAGTCTGTGCTCTGTGTGTTATGTATGCATGTGTGCATCTTACTAGCATCATAATGGGAACAGGTTGTTTCTCTTCTGAGCAAAGATATTTCAAATAGGTAACTGATCAAATATCTCAGCAATATGACTGTGAGGTGAATGTAGCAGTTCTAAACAGCCAAAAGTAGAAAATGCTTAGCAGTGTTCTCCACAAAGATCACTTAAAATGTGAGTGATGCACAAAATCTTTCTTAATAGTTTGTCCAAGCAGTGGCATCTTAACCCTGAAAAAGCAAGAATTCCCTTGGTGATTTAGTTGCTGTGGTAGGAAGGGTGTGGCAGGTCATTTGGAAGTCTGTTTGCTTTGTGACTTCTGGATGTTCTGTCAGATTTTGCAGAATATGGCATGGGTGCTGGGTACTCTTTTATTAAAGGTAAAAGATTAAATAGAGATGAATTTATCATGATTAATGTTATACCATGTAATCCAGTAGCTTGATTTTCTTCAGCTTTTACTAAGAATAATTAAGATAACTTGGTTGGTAGGGTTATTTTTTATGGGTTCATTTCTGTCTTTCCCTGATTTAATTATGCATCTTTATTATTCCTCTTGTTAGGCATTTTGCATGCTTTCTTCACTCTGGCACGTCCCCAAAGGTTATTAAAAGGTTCTGTCTTAGAAATAGGAGCTTTTTCAAAAGTAACCAGTGTAATACATAAGTGTGTATCATTCAAACATGTTAGCAAAATGTGTACATAATTAATGTAAAATACATAAATTGGTAATGCTGAAGATCTAATCCTGTGTACACCTTTCTGAAATGATGCATTTTGTAACCTTTGGTCTTCTCTCCATTTTGTAAGATTCTCTTTAATTATTCTGTTAGGTCTGGCTTCTTGTGAACCTGCATCCTAATTTCTGCCATAGCTTGTACACTAAAGTAAATATTTTCTAAGTTGGAAGAAAGAGGGGTCAGTGCAGAGTGAGCTTCTCTTGGTTGAGTTTTCCATTTCAAAACAAGACAGCTTTGTGCTAAGCAGAGATGGCAGCACTTTGAAAAAGTTACACCTTAAACAAAATTTCTATGTGGTATTTTTCAGCCCAAACATTTCTACAAAGGTCAGTCTTTATTCATAAGTCATACCTTTGCTGTGGGGGAAAAAAAGCCCAACAAAACAAACACACTCTACTCTCACCATTTCTCAAGTGAATGAAAGTAAATGAGTACAGTGGTTAGATGTTCCCTGCAGAATTCAGAAGTTGGTGCCTTCTGTGGAGGACTGCTTGTTCTGAGAGCTAAAGAGGAAAAATGTGGAGTGTAATAATGCAGCAGAGTCTACTGTTGTGCTTAGGTAATAAAAACCCTTGTTTATGTGATTAAAAATGAGATAAAAAGCCCAAGAAAACAAATATGCTTTGAAACATTTGTCTTTGACTTTCTTGAAACTGTAATTTTAATAGGTATAATTTCTCTGTTCTGCTGAGTTGTAAGTGTAAATATAATTACCTTTGATACATAATTTAATGTTGCTGTTGAAAAAAATGAAACATTATGTTTATAATTAATATTTAAACTCCTGAGAACATTCCAAATAATAATTTAACTTCTTATTTACATATATTTTTCCCAATTGTAATCTTTAATATTTTGTACTCTGACTTTTTTGTCATTGATTGGTTTTCCCCTTTTTTCTTTGTCACTGCTACCTCTAATTCTGCAGGAACAAGTAGGTTATTGGTAAGTATTTCAACTAAATCAGACTTTACAAAGTTTTGCCTCAGTGAGGACTTCTTTTTTTTTAACCCTCACTTAGTTTGGCAAAAACTTTGTAGGCAGCAGCCCAAGGGTCTGTAAATGCTGTGCTTCCTCAGGTCTCCATTTCGCCTTGTCTGTGTAGTAGAGTGATAGTTTCCAGATTCTCTGAGACACTTTGTCTTCTGCATGCTTTCCAGCAGCATCATTTTCTGTGCTGTCTTCTGAGATGCTGCCTTCTCCTGGGGCTTGCTCCTGTGTTCCTGTCTGCTGCCTTTCAGCTGCAGTGTTTTCTTTGTCTCTCCCGTTTCTCTCTCATGAGACCTTGTCTTGCACTTGGGCCACTTTGCTCAGAAGACTCCTCTGTGGCCGACAAGGGGCTCTGTTCCACCCGTCCAACCATCCTTGTCAACCATTGCTCAGTTGTTTTCTCATCATCCCTCTTCCCTTTTAGCTATCATGAAATACACTCAGCATGGTATAGCCACCATCTCCTCTCTTCTTGTCATGCTTCATGTGATTTGAATCAGATTTGTTGCACTGTACAAGTTTGCAGGATATTGACGTCGGTGAGTTTTCCAAAAGTAGGACTTCATTCTTCTGATCTTGGGACAGCTCTTCTGGTACTTTCTGATGGAAACTTTCTCATGAATCCTAGTGTATTTGTGAAAGTAGTGACTTAACTGATGGTGTGAAGAAGTGGAAGGCAGTGTACATTAATTGGTTCCCTCTACTTAAAATTTAACATTATCTTTCCAAATTACTCAATCCAAAAGAGACTACTTCTGGCAGTAGAACAGACACTGTCTGTCTTTTTCAACTTTCATTGTGAAATGATGAGTGGAAAGACCTTTTGCAGGTGTCTGAGGAAAATACTGCTTCAGGCAATGAAAGGAAATTGAGGGAGTAGGAAAATTAAGGAAGAAAGAAAAAATAAAATTATAGGTTCAGGAGGGACTAGGAATGAGAGATTTATTCTCCCTCTGTGCACTGTGATAGGTGAGCTAAGAAGAAAGCAATGGGAATATGTGATATGATTAAAGAAAGAGTTTTAAGTCATTTAGTTTGCATAAAGGTTTCACACCTCCAGGCTGATTTGTAGTGAGTTATTTGTCACCATCTGATAATGCAAGAACTAATCTTGTTGGACAGGTTAATCTTGCCTGGATGTAAATAAAACACGTTCGTGCCCCGAAACGTTGATGATTCTTTCAGACCCCTTGCTTTTGAACAAGATAGTTGGTTGAGCTCCAGAATGTGTCCAACCTGGCATAACTGCATATTTAGACAACTTTGCTTCCTTCACACTGCTCCACAAGATTTCACTGAAGTGTCAGAGTCCACTTGTACACAGAAGCCTCTGGAATGGTGATGGGGCCAGTTTCTTTCATACTACTGGTGTTACTCTGCCAGTGTGGCTAGAAGGGGACCTTGTTCTTGCCTCTGCTTGCCAGAGATCTGATGAGGAGCAGATCTGAGAGATGAAAAGTTTCTTCCCTTTGTTGTCCTTGATTCAGGTTTTGGAAGGGAGAGAGAAGTGATTTCTCTCCCCTGCCCTTCTCCCTTGGGAAAGATGCTATGGCAATTAATGGTATTTGTATGGGGAAACTCAAAAAAAAAAGGCTTTATTGTGGGATCTGTGTGGCAGTACTCTTGCCTCATACCACCTATTTACTGGATGCTTTGCTTCCAGATTGTCTATCCTTGCTTTTGTAATAGTGGAGAACAAGTGCAAGTATCCGAGTAACATCTGTGAGACTTTTTGTCAAATACATTTCAGAAAAGCATGTGTGTGCAAGGATTGCTCTTTTCTTATGACTTCTTTACATGCAAACCAAGGTGGATTTACCCATCTTACTCAAAAACACAAGGATACAAAATCTGAAATTGCTAATATGTTGTCTACTTACTTCAAAATAACAGCTGGTGTCATGATACTTTTAGTTTTGGTTTGTCAGTGTTTCATTTGAGATGCTTTCTGCTGAAAGCTTGCTCTGATCAGGCTGATGCAGTCTTTTCCATGGGTGCAGGTTTTATTCATGGTTACTTCTTGCTACAACTGTTTGAGGATTGGTTCATTTTTCTGTGCTAGTGTAAATACTTTCATGTGCTTCCTTTCTGTGCAATTCTGTGACACTCCTCACTGTATTATCTGAAAGCTCTTAGCTCTTTGTCTTTTTTCTTTCCCCTCTCCACAAAGTAGATATATTCCAGAATGAGCACCACTGTTTTGATTTTGCAAAAATTATAGAGGTCCAGGAGTTTATTTGTGGAATAGTTTTTGTTTGCTTTGCTATGCACAGAACTACAAAGTGAAACATTCTGATGTTTGCAAAACAAGGCAAACACACTGAGATGTCAAGAAGAGATTGAAATTGGTACAGAAAGAGTGAGGGGCCACCCATCAACCTACTCCTAGTTTCAGGCCTGCCAGAGATGAAAGTTCTGGGTATGGTAGATGGCTGTGAGAGAAGATGAGATCTCCTGGCTAACTGGGGGTTCATTGGCATAGGACAGCAAAGTCTGAAGAAGGTGATACATGTAAGAGAGGAGAGAGAATTCACCTCTCCATGGTTAACTCCTGCTGCTCAAGCAGCTTTAGTTATTTCACACTTTTGGTGCCACCTTGGGATTTTTCTAGTAGCTGTACTGCAGCTTGCTGTTCTGGCTCTTCTTGTCACTGCACTTGTTTTCTGGGATTATGGTGTTGTGTATGTAACATGGAACTCTCAGTATTGTAGTCAGGATTGTGAAACTAGATGATGGCAGCTCGTCAGGATTTGTGTCCCTGCTCCTGAAGCATGCAGTTGTAAAGTCAGCTAGAGATGTGTCTTTTTGAGGACACTTCATGTGATGCTACCTCATCTGGTGAGCACTTCCACTTGCAAAACTCAGTCAAACAAGTCATGTGGAGAGCAAGTTATTTTTGACCTGTTGCTGATTGTTAACATCATGTGAAACTTTCTTCAGGTTATCAGAAATGTTCCTTGAGACTGGAGGTAAAAACAAACATAGGCTTAAATGTTGTTAGCCTGCTGGGCAGTGATACAATAGAGTCTTTGTTCTTACAGACTACTTAATTGTAAACTGGGTCATGAAACTATTGCCTTCTGATTTGAGGAAAGGTGGGAAAATAGCAGCTTTTTTTATAGGACTTTAGCTGGCTTGTGGACAGTGGTGATTGTTCACTTATTTATATTTTTCAAACATAGTTAAAAATAAAGTAAATGTTGTGTCTACAGTGAAAATAACGTGTTCTTTGGGGTTACTAAAGGGCTGGAGATGGTAATTTCCTTCACACAAAACACACTGTGCATCTCCTGGGGAGGATGGATAATTCCAGGAGCTGGTTCTTGCAGCAGGACATTGTGAAGGAATAAGCAGCTGCCACTTCTCTTAGAAAAATGTTTCAGCAAGTGATACAAGCTCAAGCCTCTTCTCCTGTGCTTGTGTGTCTCTGGCTTACAGTTGATGCTGGTCACTGGAAAAACATCTTTTCCACAAAGATAAATTGGCCACTGGCAACTGAGTTGGTCCATAAGGCTTAAGTGTGATGTCCTCTACTTCTTGGGCTCCTCGGTGTACTTTCTGCACTCCAGCAGACAGATATCCCAGAGCTGCTGAGTCAGGAGGGTATTTGTAGTTGTTCAGCTATTACCTTCAGATCCTCTTTGACACTGGACAAGCCCCAAGATACTGTGAAAATACCCTTCTACATGTCTCGAATGCAGGCTGTGGCTAGAAACGGATTGTTTAGTATGTTTAGGGACAGCTAATGTAAGCACACTAGTGGAGTCAAACTCTCTCTGCTGTTTTATTTGGAGTTAAATATTCCCTGCAAGCATTCCTGGGACATGTAACTTCTTAAATAACTTTAGCAATGGTTCTAAAGACCTATAGATTGTTTTCACTGTCCCCTGTCACTCCCAATTAGCTGTGCTGATGACCCTAGGGAATAAGCTAGAAGAGTTCTGTCCAGAAAGCAGAGGGAATGTGTTAATAACTGTCCCAGTGCTTAACTAGCCATGAACAGAAATGTTAACTTGCTGTAATGCAAACACTTACTCCTGGCACAGCAGCACTTGCTCTGCATTGTGTAAGGAAGTTATTTGCTTTTTCACATAAAAATATGTTGTCAATTCTGCATTATAGAAGCATATGAATGAGAATAATGCATGAGCCTTGTAGGTTTTGACTAGACTTAACAGTAATCAATTGCATTAGGCTTAGAAAGGTTGAGAGAAAATTTGCCTGGGTCAATTTTTGAAGAAAACGGTAAGAAAAACAGTTATGGGTGGGTTTGGGTGTTTGGAGGACTGAGATGAGAATTTCAAATGTAGTTGTGTTGAGGTGATACCTGAGGGAAGGAGGCTACACAGGGGCTGAAGGGTCACTGGCAAAGCTTTCTAGAGGGAAATTAGTCCTGTCAACATTTCCCTCCCTGCCCAGGTTATGTTTGGATGTTGTTTGCTTATGGACATGTGCTTTTAACTGTAAAGATGTGGGCTGGGGGAGAAAGATTGAAAATAAGGGGAGAAGAGCAAGAGACAAGAAGAATTAAGATGTGAACTGCTTATGACTAAGATGGGAAGAACCAGAGCTGTGCTGTGTCTCAGGAAGTGGTTTCCAGTGCATGTTCTGCTGCTGCTGGGTCACGGCTGTTACCAGCTGTCTGCTTTGACCTGCTTCCTGTCAGCACTGCACAAGTAAGAAGCAGTGTCCTGATAAATGAAGTGCATTACATCCATGAACTGCTAATCCTTCAGGTCAGTTGCTTGAGCTACATCTGGATAATAATTAACAGTAACAATCAGAATTCTCAGGCAGCAGTAACTTGGAAGTGCAGCATCAAGTCACTCGTCATCCTTGACTGGCTTGGCTCATTGTGGACTCCCAAGGTTAGAAGTACAAAAGCAAAGGGTGAGCACTGAAAACATGTGGGAGCAGGCCCAGGTGTGGATGCTGCTGGAAGGTGCAGTTGCCTTTTGTTGCCTGCACCATTTCCCAGATCCCAGAACAAGCTGCTCCTTTGCATCACGCAGGGCTGTAGGTGTTCTGGCCTCATGGTGTCCCATGGGTGCTCCTTAACAGCTGCTGCACATCAGGCTCCCTGCTGGTGCTCTCTGCCTCTCACTCCTGTTAATTATTCAGCAGGTCAAAATATGTCAGACTTTTCTGTGGACTGTAAAACTTGTCCAACCATTCTTGTCCTTTAACTGGAAGGCTGCTGTCTTTGGTAATGACATAAATTAAAGGATTAAGCAGTTTTCTCATGGACTATTATGCAGTTGCATCACAATCCAGACTGTCTTAATTATTCTTTACCCCATATTGCCTCAGGCTGTGACCTCACAAGCTAAACAAGGTCATGCTTGGCTAGGATGAGAGAAGTCAAACAAATTCAGTGCTACAGGAAATATTAGTGATTCAGTAGGTGAGGTGACAGCCCTGAGTTAATGTTTTCCCTGTGCACCAGCCTGGTCAAAGATGCTGCAGCTTGCGTGATGAGATGCAAAACTGAGATCCTTTGTTTAAGTGCTATTCCTGGTAAAGATGGAGGTGTTAACTCGGGGTTCCTGCCCAAGTTCAGATTGTAATGGCTGTGCTCTCTGCACCTTTCTAAGTTCTGTCCTGGTAGAGATTTATTATCCTTTTGCTCCTGTCTTAAACTGTTCCTAGAGTTGTTGGGCAAGTGTGTTCCCAAGGTGCTGATGTGTTTACAATGGGCACCAGATCAATGTGCAGCAACAATGGCCCATTTGTGATCTTTGATTAAAGGGAGTTATAATCATGTAAGAAATATGAAGTCAAAACTGAAAATCTGCCACATATTTTTCTTCTTTCTTCTTTTTAACATGTGCAGAATAGTTTTTGGCTATTATATAGATATTTGCAATGTGGTTGTGTACTCACACTTACAAATTTTTATTTTCCATAGGATTCAAGTGCCCTGTATGTTCAAAATTTGTATCTTCTGATGAAATGGATTTACATCTTGTGATGTGTTTGACAAAACCAAGGATAACCTACAATGGTAAGAAAGAAGTAAGCTGATAATTATTTATTCTTTCTAAACATTAGAGTCATAATAATTATTTCATAAGATTCTCTGATAACTAGTTCACTGGACTCAGAAATTAAATATGTTTTTTTTGTTTGTAGTTTATTTTTTCAAATGAATTCCTAAGAGTATTCCATGCCAATATAATTTACACTGTTGTCTTGTTCTTCAAATATAAAATTATTTTTATTTGAGGGTGTTATTGCACTTTTTGACTACAAGATTAGATAGTGGTCAGTGTGCATTTAGTGTCCACTTGCAATGTGTGTCCTCCCAGATAATACCATGGAATGGTGAGGTAGGTCAGTGCAGTCTCCTGGGGACACTTCAGCACTCTTACTGATGCACTGAGCATTTACACCTTGTTGAAGAAAAAGATCCTTTCTTGAAGGAGCTAAAGAGTTTTCTCTTTCAGCTAACAGTGTATATGATACTTCATAAGGACTGGAAGACATGCATGTTTTTGTTATTTTAGTGACACATGCCAATGTCAAGTGAATCACCAGTGGTAGCTCTGGTTTTTTCCCTACTACTCCTTCTAGGCAACCTTTGATGCATTGCAGACAGGATTTTTGCCACGATTGGGATCAAACCTTTTTGTCACTGTGGTTTAGGCTGACAGTTCTGTGGCAAGCACATGAAACGGTTTCAGAAAACTAGGAATTAGAAACATCTTACTGAAATCTTAATGCCTGCTTTGGCAGAGCTGCCCTACCTTCAGGAAATCTCACAGTACCTTCTCAATGAACTTATTGCTCACCAGTCATTACATGTGGACCATGTGAGAACAGAATGTGATGAGAAAGCCATTATAGAGGAGAAGTTGTCCTCTGTCTGGAGGTGCACAGCAAACTTCTGAGAGTCTGTGGTCACAAGTTGCATCAGGGAAAAAGGTGATTCAGTGTAAGATACAAATATCTCCTAATCAGTGTGGTCAAAGACAGTAGCAGGCACCTGAAGAGGTGCACCCTCCATCCTTGGAGATGGACTGAAATTGACTGAATGAAGCACTGAACAACTTAGTCTAACTTTCAGAGGTCCCTTCCAACAGGAGTTATTTATTGCATAAATAACCCGAGTGTTATGGGCTGTTTGGCCCTGCTACCACCTTCCTGTTATGCTCTTCTACACTGGAGTTTGGTTTGTTTGGAACAAGCATTGAAGGGTGGCTGGGCCCACCTTATTCTTTGTCTGGATAACAATAAAACTGACCCTTAATTGCAAGAATAATTTGGATTTCACAACTTTATGTATATTATTTCAAAGCACAGCACTTGGAAAAAGTAAGTATTTTTATCCTCCTGGTGTTACCACACATGTATTTGAGAAGGTTGAATTCATCTAACAGAAGGGGCTTTGTTTCTCTTCCTTTTGCCCTTTTTAATTAAGGACAAAACATTTTCCAAGACAGGTTTTTATAAATCTGTGTACTGAGTGATTGAGCAGTAGGGAGAAGCAGGCTGGTCACCCAGAAGCAAGCTGGTCACCCAAGTCTGGGAGGGATAACACCCTTGGAACCAGGGTAGAGTGGGAGGAGGCAAGCTGGCAGAGAGCAGGCTCTGACAGTAATCCAGGTGATGGCATGTGAACAAGTTAGGAGTTTACTGACTGAAATCCTTAGCCCCTGCTGTTTCCTACATGTACATACAGCACCCTCAGCTGACTAACTTTTTCCAAAGATGCAGCAATTACATAACATAACCTCTCAGTATCAGTGGTGCTGTTCATTTCTACCACAGCAGTGCCACATTCAAACTCCTTTTCCTGCACTGAGCTGGCAAGCTGCTGATTGGAGCTCCTTGGGGCCATCTTGTTACCTTTGTGTAGTCAGCTCAACAAACTTCCTCATAAAGGAGCAGAAGTGAAACCTGTGAGTGGCACCTGAAGCCAGTCTCTGGATGATTTGCCCCATGACCAAAGCAGTTGTGCACAATGTAGTAGGAGTTAGTCCCAGCAATGTGCTGTTTCTCAGTTTAGGAGTGTGCATAGAGAGCCTCAGAAACTCATTCTAGGGAGTGGTTCTGTAAACTAGAAAGGAGAAAGCCACTAAATTACACAGACTGGTTCGAGAGAAACACTTTCTTAGACATATGGTCTCATTTTCATGAAAACTTGATGGAATTGTGTATTGGTCCTTGTAACTCCAGTTGGTGAGCTCCTGGAGTCGTGGACTAAATCTGAAATTACAGCCTAGATTTAAATTACTGCAGCACAAAGAAATTGAGGATATGGCTTCAGAGTTGTACAGTGCTCAGCTGCTACTCTGTGGTATGATTATGTCTCTTTAATGAGGTTAATAAATAACTAGCAGATTGGTAACTGAATGCTGCCATGATTACAGGCCCTGAATTGCATATGAATATCTATAGCCATGCACTTTTATTCTTGTCTGTTTTGCTCTTTGCCATGATTGATGTATTTTTGTCATAAGCCATAAAAAGGGCATCTCAAGTTTTCCTTGAGAGAAGACAAAAGACTGCTGTCAACTTTGGATACCTTCTTCCCAAATGGAAGGCATCTATTTATGCTTCACTTTGTCATTGTTGTCTTGGCCCTATGCCATACATACTGACATAGAGGCATCCTCTGTTTGTGATGGTCACTGGTGTTTTCCCAGTCCCATTACTGCTAGCAGGAAATGTTGTTATTTTGTTTTCCCTTTTTTTGGTCCTCACCTTCTTTTCTGTCTGAATTTTGTGTTGCAAGTAGTTGAAAGGGAGCCTCAGGCTTTGCAGTGGTGAGGTGATTAGAAATCAAGCAGCTGGATTGAATGGTGCTTATGTCTAGTTCTGTTCTACATGTGTTTGCTCATGATACTGTAAATGTACTGGTGGTTCTTTCTGAGCAACAAATGGGAGCAAAAATTGCATGTATTTTGTTATTCTGAGAAGACAAACTTCCTTTTTAAATGTGAGACTGAGACATACAGTATTCCCCAGAAAATGTTATAAGACTGTTTAGCTGTGATTTGAAGTTTAAAAAAATTAATGAGTCCTTCCAGCCAATCTCTAATTGCTTTCTGAGCTACCTTTGTGCATTGCATTTGGCAGTAGGGAAGGGTCAGTGAACTGCAAACTCTGGCAGCTGTCTAATTTACACGTGTTTTCTGAAAGAGAATGCCCACATATTTGTCCCAGTTCTGTGCTGGAAGTTGTGCTGATTTTCATATAAATAAATCAGTACATTTTATTAGCCTTATTCTTTCAAAATCATGTGACTTGCCTGTAACAGAGATCTCATTGCTGACTCAGTTTGGCATGTAAAAAGAGCTCTTTCTTTTCTCTGTGGAACTTTGTTCCAAGTATCTCTTGAGCTACTTGTGGTGCTCACACATAAACCAATATCTAGGCATTTTGATATGAAAGCCGGTTAAAGGAATGGAATTGTTCAAAATCATAGTGCTGTTTGGTGTTACTGTCTTAAATAGACTTGCTTTTTTTAGCAATTAAAAACTCTCTTCATACTGTAGCTTGCTGAGTTGCTGAGAAGCCGGTGTAGGTCCCATGCACTGCTTAGCCACAGGTGACCAAAAGCCAGCTTCAGGAAAAAAAAAGTGGGTTACTTGCTTGTTGGCACGGTTTGGTTTTTTTTAAACATTGCTAAAATATGACCTAGGTAAAGCCATTCCTTTGGGCTCCTCCAGAGTGCTCAGTGAGGTCCCTTGCACCATCTTGTTCAAGTTTCCCATGGTAAGTGCCACAGAGACTACAATCCAGAGATGCTGCTTCCAAGGCAGTTTGTCTTGGTCCAGCAGGAGCATGTTACTGAATTTACTCCCTGCTTTGGAAGCAGCTTGCCTTTAACTCCCTGCTGATTATGAGACTCTGGTGGGTTAGGTTTAGAATTATTGTTCATTTGGTGCTGTTAAAGTATTGTTGCCTTTTTTTCAACAGGAGGGTGTTTTACAAACATTGAGAGGGCACAGGAGAGACTTGGGGCTGTGGGGCACAAGGTTTAGATGCTTTGCAACAAATTCAACCAATTCCTCTGGAAGAGACCTTGTAGCTGGTTTTGAAGTAATTCTGGGTTTCAGTTTAAACTTCCTTTGTTTCTGAGATCCCTTAGTAAGATAATGATGATGATAATAGGCCCCTGAGAGAGCAGGGAGCAGCAGCCTGGCCCCGGGCCAGATGGGGAAGCCAGCGTCCCCAGGGAGGCCGGTTGGCTGCTCAGCGAGCCAGCCCGTCCTCTGTCAAAAGTTTTGACTGAATGAGCACATTCCTGGGCAATATTTTGGGTTTCATCAAGTCAGCACTTTGTGTTGGAACACTGATCTACTGGAAACTTTCTAAGCTGGTCTCCTCACAGCCACTTGCTCAGGGGTGGTGCTGCTCCCCTCAGACCGCTCTGCAGCCAGTGCAGCTACAGCAGGGGCTCTGGTTATTGCCAACATACCCACTGAGGCTCATTTGAAGGGGAGGAACTTTTGCCAGTGTAATTTCAGAAAGAATGTTGAGACATCTAGTGCTTGGGCTGCTACAACTTTTTTTCTAACAACTTTGGTAACAACTTTGCAAGTATTCTTTTAAAATTACAGTACGTCTTTTTTTTTTAGGTCTAACACACAAAAAAATAGCAGGGGATCAAAAATCCCAGATAGCAGGGATTGCATGTATGATTTTATATTTAAAGTTTACCCAGCTCTGTTTTGAATGGAGGATTATGATATGGAAAGACTGTTAGAAACAGACTATTGAAAATTAAGGTAGGTGTACTGGAAGGAAAACATGAGTTGTTCTTCTGATAATGTACTTTGTCTTCTGGGGTGTATTAACATCAAGCACAGCAAGCTAAATATTCCCATGCCCCCTAACTGGATTCTAAGTGACTTGAGCCACCACAGGGCAACCAATTTAGATCAACAAGGATGCAAAGCAGACCTTCGTTACAAGGATTTAAATACTGTTTATTCTAAATCAATTTTGGGTTAAGTTTTGTCTTGTGAGGAAAGAGAAATGCTGATACTGCCACGTGCTGAGACCTGCATGTGAGTGAGTATCAGAATCCTGAGCTGCATCTACATGAGCAGTAATCCTGCTAGAGGAGTTCTCTGCTTCCAAACGACAGCCATAACGTGCATTTTGATCAAAAGGAGAGACTTGAAGTCATCTAAAGGACTAAATAAACATATTTTGGAAGCATTTTTTGTGAATGGAACTGACCTACTTTTTTCTAACATGTTAAAAGCTTTGTTGCTTGGTGGCTATTTCAACATGTTTGGGGCTATTTTCTTGTGCTAGAAGTTACTCAGTTTATATTGCTGAGTAAAATCTCACCAGCTCACCTTAACCTCCCATTTTGACTACTGAAATAGTTCTGTCCACTCTGGTGTCCCCTTGGTCACTTCTGTGCATAACAAAAGGAGAGTGATTTACTTAGCAAGGCTGATGCTGTCAACACTTGCACTTAAAACTTCAGTCTGGAATGAAAAAAATTGCTCACTTCAAGTTCCCTTCTCTGCCAGTGTTCCTGAGATCATACCCTAAAAGACCTTGCAAAAGGGCATCTTGCCAGTCTGCCTGGAAAGGCTTAAGCCTTCCTCCTTGTCCTCATCCTTTAATAGGACTAGACTTTCAGTAAAGCAGTACAAAATAATATCAAGGCAAATAGCTCCTTTTATTCCACCTTATCCATTGTATAAAATTCTCAGTTAAATTTCCCACTTCATCCATTTCTGGAGTTCAACAAGATTTTTGGCTGAAAGTTCCTAACTTCTTGCTCTGCTCTAGATCATTCTGTGCTCTCAGGGGTGCTGGGGAGGAGGAGCATGCTTTATAGGGGAGCTGAACAGGACATGTAAACACTTAACCTCTGCTTGCAGTTAAAATAGTGACATTTACTCTTGTTTTGATCTTGTTACTCATGAACATCCTCCAGAGTACGTAGGAGGTTCATTCAGGTTCCCTGATGCTTTAGAACAGTTTTCTTCAGTAGTTCTGGAAAATGAGAACTGGTGAACATCTGTTGAACTTCGAGATTTTCCTTAACATGGTGACAGGAGAACATTACTATAGTAAATAGAATTTTAATCTCAGACATTCATGAAGCTGTTATTCTGTGAATTGGTGTAATATCAGCTCAGGCTTTTCATAGCTTGCCTTTCAAGTCATTGTTACAGTTTTAAGGAGGGAATTTGTTTTTTTTTTTTAAGAAATTTAGTTTGTACTTTCTCCCTTTGGAAATTGTTGGTATTGTTTGAAGAGGGAGGAAACTTTCACTGGTGTTCACTATTGGCCGTGCACAGATGCTCATCCAAACCAGAGTGCCAAGAGGAACAGTGGAAGCTCTAGTTCCTCCTCCCTTCTGTTCACTGACCCTGTATTTCCTTCCAGTCGTCCCACATCTGCTCTCCAACAGTTTTTGGGTACCTCACAGAAAAGCATCACTGCAAAAGAAGTCTGTTATAGTTTGGATTTGTTGTGGGGGAGGTTGTTCATTTTAAAGATAAATACTGGCAAACATCACTAAATACAACCTCACTAGTTCAATGGGCACCTTCCTCCTAAAGGGGCAGGACCTGCTTTGGTGACCCTATTTCAGCCTCAGTGGGTGAACTGGGTCAGGCTGTGAGAGCATGGAGTTGCAGCATTTACAGAGGCTGCAGTTTCTTAATCTTTCCTCCACACCCACAAACTATCAGCCCTTTGCTACAGAGTCAAAAAAGTAAGGTGTGTATTTCTAATGGTGTGGCAGTGAAGTAAGCTCCTGAAATGGGAACACGGTGTAACTGAGAGGAAACTGCTTCAAATGTCTGAAATAGCAGTTCCCAGAACTCCAGACTGTCCCATTTATCTTGGTATGATACAGGCTTAGAGGTTTAGTGGTGGTAGTTGTCAATATTGCTTATTAGTTTACTTTTAATGTAAGAGAAAGGGAGTCATAGACTTGTAAAGAAGCTATGACAGCTCACTTGCATGGTCAGATTGGGGATGCTCAATAGATAATGCTGAATTTTCTTGCTGTAATGAAGTTCCCATACTGGGATCCTGCTGAGGAGAGACTGCAGAGATCACATGCTTTCAGATCTTAAACTTTCCTCTGATGTGTCATGAATGCAACTTACACTTTCAGTGAACTATTCAGAGAAGGGTATTTGTTGGGTGATTCTCCTGAGCCAGGCCTAAATCTGCTAGACTGAACTTCCCCTGTCAGAGCCATTGCACATCACTCCTGGCCAAAATAGCTGCAATGTCACCTCAGGCTTAATTCACTTCTTGAGAGTGAGACAACAATTTTTGTCTCAGTACATTGGAATCACCTTTATGTAAATGCATGCATTTGCAACACTGGATAAATACAGTAAAGGTTTTGACAGCTATAGAACAAGGCTGCATGTTTCTGAAGGAAGCATAAAAAATAGGAGCATTAATGTGCTGAATAGCTCAAGTTGTTTCTTTTCATTATAAGCTACTCCCAGCTGAGGACACTGCTGTTGTCTTGCTTTGGTACTGACAGTGCTGCTGAAGTAAATTGACAATTCTTGCCCTAGAAAGTTAGAGAGAAACCTGTGAACCAGTGCCACAGAGAACATCTGTGGGTGACACCAGAGTGCTGCAGACTGGGTTCGAAGAGCACCCAGTGCATTGCACTATGTCATTGTGTTTCCCTTACATAATGGCAGTACAGTGCTGCATGCAGCAGAGCACTGAGGGACAGCTTTGTTCACTAGGTAGCAAATGCTCAGTGTGCTGTGACTCTGCACCATGTGATGAGAGCAGACAGGAGCTACCTTCCATGTCTTACACTTAATCAGTCTTTAGCTGGAGAGGTCATTCAGAGGATGCCATAAATCGTGTCTGCAACTGCTGCAGTCTTGTGACTGCTGGGAATTCAGCTTCAGGGGAAATAATGCTCCTAGTTTTGTATGGTAATTCTGCAGTCTAGAGCTGACACCTCTAAAACCTTGAGATTTTGCTAATTTGTTAGCAGCAAAATGATTTATTTTTTTTTTTGTACTTGCTCTATAGAAAAAACTCTTGAAAATATAAAGCTTTTACTAATCATAGAGAATAAGTTTAGGTGGCTGGATTTGGAAATAAAACTACTTGAAAACTTTAGGGTTTTTTTTTAAAATGCCAAACTATCACTGAGATTGAGTGATCTGTGTAGGAAATTCATGGTATTTCCTTCCCTAAATTCCTCACTGTTTTGCAGGGAGCAACAACAAATTATTCACACACAGATCAGGATTTTTTTCTAAAGAAATACAAAAGAATAAGAGACCCTTCTCCTTGCTCAGAAACTGCACCAAGGCTAGACCAATAGGAAGTATTGCCTGGAATGCCATTTGTTGGTTTGGTTGTTTTTTTTTTCTTCAGATTAAAAACTTGCTGTAAAACCTGCTAACTTCTGATGACTTGTGCTTCTGAGTTTGACTCAACCCTTCAACGACAGAATTCTGTCAGTCCAGCCTTGCAGGTGTTTCAGAGGTAGAACAAGCCAAGCTCCTGATAAACCAGATGTGTGAGCACACTGCTCATGGGAGGAGTAACTCTCACTTCCAACCCAGGGATTATCCCTGTTTACAAGGAAAGGTTACCAGCTTTTAGTATTTTTAACAAAATCCAGTGGTTCCAGAACAGACTGTACATTGCCTAGTGACAGGAGTGACGTTGATTATAGAGTGACACGGGTACAAAGTGCTGGACTTGCCTCTTGTATCCTCCCTGCAGGAACCTCCCTGCTTCCCAGTTGGCATCACTTTGTCTCACGTGGCTGCAGAAATGGCCTGAAGTTCTGACACAGAGCTGAAAACGCTGCTGCTGGATTTAGTGCTGAGCTATATTAACACTTATAAAACCTTGTTAAAATTATTCATAAAAACCTCAGATAACTTCCATTTTAACTCTGCACTAATTCCTGTCTGTAATTTAAAGCCATACCAAATTTTCTTTATGTTGACCATGTTCCTCATGCCCCTCCTTTCTTGTGTGAAGTTTCAGCAGCTAGTCTTTATGTGCAACAGTAGGTGTAGGACAGCTTTCCTCTAGCTAAGCAGTCATGTAGTATCCACTGATAATTTTTATCCCATAAATAATGTTTTAGAACGAAGAGATGGGGGTAGGAGTTGTTTGGTTAACACTTTATTCTTTTTATTCTCCTCATTTTGAAGGAAGTCTGTTTAAATGTATGGCTTTATGAGCTGAACTGCCTTGCTGTCATTATAGTGTCTAATAGTTTTGCTGGCCTTTAATATGGCTGTAGAAATACACTGACACATTTATGTGCAGAAAACTTTGAAAACAAATACTGGAGAATTGTCTTTGGGGACTTTGATGGGTTTTTGTTTTTTGTTTTTGGTACATTATTATTTGTGAATGATCATGATTACTGAATACTACTGAAGTTATGTGGATGTCTTATGACTTAATTCCTAGGATCTAGAAATTGATGCTATTTGCCTTAAAATAAAAAGGAACATTTATTGGCTTGGTTTTTTGTTTTTTTTTTTTCCTCTTGAAATTAAAGACCCATATATTCAGTATCTTATTGGAGAGTAAAGATACTGGGATACTGTAGGTACCATTAGCACCAGAAATACTGTATCTGTGCTTGCTAGAATAAATTAACATACTGGTTCATGGATTAGTAAATAGCAGAAATATTGAGATAACTTTGAAAACTCTAACTCAATATTTGATGTTATCAGAACTTCTTGTCTTCAGACGTGTTTTGCATTCCATCTATATCACAAGGATAATGGCACTTAAAACGGGAATGGCTTGTAAAAAGGAGTATGTCTGCTGTGTATAGAAGAGACAGACAAGTAAAAATTCTGCAGTAATTTGTATTCCTGTCCTGTGTGTGCATGTTGACACCAGACACTCAGCTTTAACTTGGAAAAGGCTGATCTCAGGCCTGCTCCCTGTCAGCCCAGCACCTGGCACTGGGTTAATCACCCCCTGACTATGCACATGGGGTTTTGGCAGCAGGGTGTTCATTGTGTGTTGCTTGGGAATGCTTTGCACCTTCCCCAAGGATAGTGCCTTAGTCAGACACACCTGTTTTGTTGCCCTCCTCCTGTTTCCAGCTTGGGCTCAGAGTTTCATCTTTATGCCACCTCCCTTAGTGCTCTCTATGCATTCATTTTCATCAGATCAAACCCAAAGCCTCTGCAAGCTTGCACAGAAATGAGTCAGTTCTTTGGCCAACCTTAAAGGACTGGTGAAAGAACTTGGCAAACCTTATTGTGCTGGGGCACCTGTAGGAAGCCTGAAATAGAAACTTGAAAAAGGACAAAGTGAAAAAAAACAGTGAATGGAATCCTACATCCAAAACAAGCCTCAATTTAAGTAAGGCATCTTCCCAGAGTGATGGGGTATCTGGGTGCAACTCAGCTGCTTCTCTTCATGCCCTCTCTGCCCCTGCTCTCCAGGGACACTACTGCCCTACCCTGTTCTTCCATCAGAGTTTTTAATGAGTCCATGGCACCTACATTGTGTTAAATGAGGGGTCTCATAGTTTTCATTAGTCCAGCTAGGATGAAACTTCTGAATTGACAATGAGTTTCTCTGGCTTCTGACCACAGCTGCAGGGATGGTGAGTGGTTGAAGCCTTGTGCTTGGGAAAACAGAGTTCTGCTGTTTTTCTGGTCTCCCTGTGGGGTTAAAATAAGCTGAGTTGCTTTAATAGGTTTCCAAAGCAAGAGGGATTTCCCAACTTCAGTGGAGATGCTTCTGTACAGTCACATGAACATTCTGCATGTGCAAGATCTTTTGCACTGTGGACCTTCCCTTCAGCTTGATCAGAGACAATAATCTTCTGTTACACCTACTCTGCCACATCCACACTCTGCTTTCCTTCCCCAGCCTCTGTGACCACTGTTGATGGCATCCACTCCTGACTGGGAAAAGTCACTCATTTTAACAGACTTCCAGCATCCTAGTTGTCTTCCTTCCTTTGATAAAGCCATTTGAAGAGAACTGTCTGTGCATGGTATATGAGAGGAATTTTTCACCCTCCTCCTGACCACAGTGGTATATTTTCTTATCAAATCATTAACTCAGATTCCAGTGTTTTACTACCAGGAGAAGCTTCTGTAGATAAATTCTCTTGGGGTTTTATGCCTGGTTGTGTGTGTTGTGTTGGGTTTTTTTTGACTGGGGTTTTTTTAACCTCTTCTGAAGAAGTCAGTGCTATGCAAGGCAAGCTGGACTTCAGGCCTCTCATTTTCTTAGGTGTGCCTCTCTTGGTGATAAGGTTTAATTTCTGCAGGGGAAACCAAATGGTTCAGCCACCTTTGAACTAGGTGTCTGGATTGCAATCCCAAATTCTCAACAGGTTTAGATTGATTTTTCATTTCTCATAGCAGTTTCTTAGTGTTGGTATAGTTTGGCAGGTACATATAAGTAGCTCTTAAATATTTTGCTTTGTAGTAGTGATTAAAACCCAAGCAAACAGCCTAAAGACAGCTTCCTTGTTCCACCGTGCTGCAATAAGCAGCTTTTGTTTCACAAGGTGTGTGCTGGGGTATGCCATTCATGATGGGTTTTCGTGGTGGCTTCAGGGCTTTTGCATTTAAGGCTTTCTCACCAAGTCACCTCCTTGTGACACCGTGTTTAGAAATATCTCCCAGGAGTAGTATTTCTCTGAGACAAACACAGCATGCCAAGGAACACTATTCAAGAGCAAGCTTTGGGTGATTTGCAACACAAATATACATCCATTGAGTTGTTAGGGGGACTTGGTACAGGGTGGGTAGGGCTGGCACAGTCTCTTTTTATTGTTTTCTGAAGGACAAGACATGTATTTGTGGTTCATTCATGAGCAGGTGCAGCATTTTGACCTGTATCTAGACTAAAATTTGACAGTTTAAGGACATGGTGCCTAAATTGTGGTGAACAGATTTTATCTTTAGAAGTCAGTACAACAGGAGAAAGTTGATTAGCTATCTAGAGATGATTTAGCATTCAAAGGCATCTCAAACTGCCAGCAGACGGGTTAAACAGCAAGTTGGGAAGACAGTAGCTTAAGTTGAAGTTTCAGAGTCAATCAGATAATTATCTGCAAATCAAGAGCAAGTATTGAATCACTGTGGAAACTTAGACTCACTCTGACAATGAATCTTAAGACATGAGCACAATAAATTTCATTTCCAATTGGGTTGATAAATTTTGTCTTATGTGAGTACCTATTTCACCCCTACACTTTCTACCAGAAGTGTAAATATGGACTGAGAAAGTTGTTACACTGATGATGACAGCACAGGAGCTGCAGATGAACTGTTTCTCCGAGTAACAAATCCCTCTCCCCTCTGTATTACTCAGTTTACCCAGTTAGAATGGTATCCAGATAGCTAGGACTGTAGAGGCTTTTATTCTCATGCTGCTCCCTAAAAGGTATTTCTGTTGCTAGTATTTCCCTTCTAATCTTTCTTCAAGAAAGTATTTTTTTTCCTCTACCATATAGCTGATCATTATCTGTCTGAGCAGGAAGCACTTAGCTATTTCTCAGAATTGGCTTCTGAAAGCTGAGAATGTCCCACAAAAATGTAAATCCAGTTCTCCAAATGTCGGGTTAGCTGAAAAACAAGAAACTCCTGCAGCCACCTCCCTTTAGCTCAGTGTGGTGGGAATACAAGTATTGTCACTGAGGCCTGGTCTGCAAATGCTTTTGTGTGACTTTCACTCTGTCTTGTGTGTTCCCTCCCCTTTGCCTTTGTGTTTCAAGAGGAGTGAGCCCCAGAGCCTGTAGGCAGTGTTTGTGCAGGAGTCTTTCACGATGGGTGTCTGTTTGTAGAGAGATACCTCAGTCTTAGCCCAACGCTGAGCAAGGTGAGAGGCATGAGGGAAACAAGGACAATGGATGGACTTTGACTAGGAAATCCGAATAGGACTCTGTATTGCAAGGGCTGGAGATTGAGATGCCAAACAGCACCCCCTCAGATTCACCAGTGTCAGAGGAAGTGTCACATTTGTTGTAGCTGCTCAGCTTGCTTTGGAGAGGTTGTGAGGTTGTGGTTTTGAGTACTGTGGTGGGGAAGGTGTCTTGAGATCACTGACATTCTAGGTACTGCCGTGCAAGTCATGCGGTGCTGTTTGGGTTACTGTGCCTCTCAGAAGTGCACAAAAAGCTGCAGCATGTGCTTGTTTGATTATCTTATGGGCATTCAGGGGTGTAAAAGGGGAATTTGGATTGAAGCTAGTCAGGAGAGCTGAATTCCAAATTTCCATATGCTGCTTGTTCTGGTGTGGTGAATCCCCAAGCCCGCTGAGCTGTGGTTCAAGTGAAAACACTGGATGGATGTTAAAAATCTTCCCTTCTGCATCTTAGCTGGAGCAGGTTGCTTGTATTAGAGCAGGAAGAAATGTTTCTGGTCAAGGAACCTCCTGCCTTTTCAGAAGGTGTGCTGCTGGCTGAGGCAAGGTTAGCATCTGGCTGTGGAGGTGCAGTCTTCATAGGTGAACCAAGCTAATGGCTCAGCTTTGCCTTGCTCAGTGCTCACAGGCTATGTAGCTTGGGAAGCTCTGAGAGGCAAAATAAACATCTTCTGCAGTCACAACTGAATGATCTTTCTCCTGCTGTAGAGAGGCTCTAAGCACTGAATAATCATCTCTCCTTCAGAGTGTCTTCCTGTCTCAGCTTCTGAGCATCAGCAGAGGACTGAGCTGGTCATCCAAGGCTGATCCCTGGCTGGGTGCTGCAAGCTGAATGGAGGATGTTCCTCCTGTGGCAGCAAGAATACTGAAAACCAGTTAGAATTCCAAAGAAACTGCTTGTTCTCCTAGTGTTTAGGATGGACTATGAGAGAAAGCTTTTGCTTGCAGCCAGTACCAGATTGCAGAGAGTTACTGAGGTAAATGAGAAGCACACCCTGCATGGTCCCTTTTCTTCCCCCCCCCGGTGTCTACTTCTCCCAAGGATATTCACCCCAAATAAGCAGGCTGCCCCTATATTGTATCAGATCTAATAATGATTAGCTAATCATATTAACCTCTTCCTCCTTTCTCCAATGCCTGCACTGTAACAGTAAATGAAATGAGAGTGGATGAATTCATGTTCTGTGTGTGAACAAATGTGGTGGCTTCTGGATGTCTAGAGCTTTATGTACTCCATTTACAAACAAGCAAAGTCCCTAGTACTTAACTGAGAGAGTTTTTTTATACTCAGCAACAAAAATTAATGAATGTACAACAGATATATGGTAACATGTTCTATTTCAGTAATATTTTTTAGCCTCTTATTGCTCATTTTACCATTTTTAGTGCTGATATGAAGTTCAGAAGGTGTGTTCTGATTTAGTTTGTCACATTGCTGAAAGGGTGGACTTTTATGGTGTTCTTCACTGTTAAGCTCTCTGCAGTGGCAGCTTCCCCAGACATGTAAGCTTTTAAGTTTTAGAAAAATATAGGTATTTTAAAAAAATTGTCATATTGGGTGAGATCAAAGGTTTTCTAACTTGGTGTTCTGTTTTCAGTGAATGCCTAGAGAGAAATAAAATACTGCAGCTATAAGGTGATATCTCCCCAAATGCTATCACTGTTTTCATGATTTGTGTCTTGGAGTTTTCTGAGGCTAGAGTTGTATCCATCTGTGTTTTAAAAAGAAAAACCAAAAGACCAGTAGCACAGGCTTTAATGACTTAATCCATGAGGTATGTATTGCATGTGCTTTTGCAGTCCACAGTTTAAAGACTGTATTTCATCACAGGAGTTGCCTGTAATTTTAACCATGGCTGAGTTGGAGGCTTTGGTAGTTGTTGGAAATCTTCTTCCAAGTCTTGAGAAAGTTTTGAATTGGTATAATGTGTGTAAAAGTGCCAGGATGATTGTCTTTTAATTTGGTACTAATTATTTATTTTGTTATAAATGCAGCAGTGCAGTAGAATTTATTTTTCAGTGAAAATAAAAGCAGAATTTTAGGTGGAAAACTGCTGGCAACCTGAAGTTGAAACAGTAGTAGCATTAACTAGAGGTAGCTGAGAGGAGGAAGTGCTTGAGCACACACGGGAGGGAAATACTCCACTCTTCAACCAGGACTGACACCAGTCTTTGGCTAGTGAATACTTGTTCAAATAGCTGGGAAGGTCAAGGAGCGTTTACCTCCTAATTGGTGCAAAGCAGGTGGGGGTGGGGGTGTGGGGAGTGTTTGTGAGTGGTTGTGTGTGTACCCACACGTGGGTGAACTGGAAAAATGAGGCCTCTGCTTATTTCCTCTTCTCACTTCATGTAGCTGATACACTCGTGTGAATGTTTTAATCATAACACTGATGAAATCGTCAACTGTTCTTTTGCTTCTTTTTTCTTTTTTCTTTTTTTTTTTTTTTTTTTTAGAGACGAAGAATGTCATGCATCTGCTGAATCACTCTGCTGCAGGAAAATAGGAAAATAAAATGTTCAGACTGCAGTGGTTCTGTGCAAAAATGATTTACCATTTTTTTCCCTAACAGATACACTTAAAAGTCAGTGTTAAATTGGCCCTTAAAGTGACTTCCATCTGGTATAAGCCAGTGTTGGTACAGGAGAGTGCTGTATGAAACAAGTACATAACAAATTCTGACCAGATCCAGATCTAACAGTTTTTTTCATTCCTTTTCCTTTATCTGGGATTGATAATCTGGATTACCTAAAATGGTCAAATGGAAGTCAGACCCAAAGTGATAACAGTTGGGTGTTTTCTACCCTATTCCCTTCAATATTGATGCTTTTTGTTGGATGTGTAGGGCTAACAGAAGAAGTAGGGAATGCAGAGTCCTGGTTATTTCAGAGGAAGAGGAGCACTGGAAGCTGTTACCAGCATCTCTTCTCTGGGCTGGCAGAACTCCACTGGTTCCTGAGGCCCTGTCAGTGTTCCCATCCCAGTGGCACAGCAGAGGTGTGTGCCTGCTGCTCCTCTGCAAGGGGGTGACAAGCTGCTTGCCTGGCAGTGGGGAGGATAAAGACCCTTGAGGAGAGCACAGGAGTGCTGGAGGGGAGAAAAGGAGCCTCAGACACACCAGGCCTGGTGGGAGACAGAAATGCTTCAGTTGGCATCTTGCCCTTCTGTTAGCCAGGGTGCAGTGGTGTTAATTGCTCAGCAGGAGCTTGGGCACAAGCACTGCTCAGTCTGGGGAGCACAGGATCAGCCCAACACTGCAGCAGGGAATGATGGGACAGCAGGCACAGGAATGTTTTCCTCTATAAATGGTATTTTTATTGGACAGCTTTTTAATTTTTGTCACCAAAGTTTGACTAAATGCTTCCTTCTGGAGGGTGCTGAGGGAGGGAGCCTGGGGTTTAATTCACTGGAGATACCTCAGTGCCGTTTTGTTTTGGGTACCAGCTGCTGGTCTGAGAAAGTGACACCATGGAAAAAAATATTTTTATTAAGTATGCTCCAGGTATATGATAAATGCTTGAATTATTAGTGGTGCTTTTTTTTCTGCAACCTAACTGTGGGAAGATCTGTTCACAGGACTTTTGGCAAAGTACTTGTGCAAAGAAGTGGTTTGGGAGAGTGGTGTCTGAGACCCTCGGGCAAAGATGAGTATCTCTGTAGCAGGACAACACTGTCTGGAGTCTTTGTCCTGTGTCAGATACTGAAGTAATTCATTAAAACAAAAAAAAAGAGGGGAGGGAAACCTCAGCAAACCCACAAACAAAACTTCAAGGAAGCATTTATCCCTAGCAGCCTCTTTTGGAGAGTTCTTTAAGTCAGGATTTTGTAATGACAGGTAAGAGTTCTTAAGATCTTTTTTTCTTCATTGTGGTGGAAATAGATTGGTTTGGTTTTGGTTTTTTTTTAATGTCAGATGTGGTGCTATACATTATTTTTAGCATAACTAATAAATAGAGCAGAGACTGAAATAAGCACTGCTTTAGAAACCCAAGCACCTGTAAGGCAGTTTACTGTCATTCTAAGGGAAACAAGGTAGACCTAATTTCATTTCACTTTTTGCTGCTGTGATAGGTTTTTAGTTGTCTGCCTGACATTTCTGTCTCTCCTCTCTATCTGTCTGTGTAATGCCTGAGTGATGAGCACTGGAGCCACTGGAGAGAATAGCACAGAGCTGGTGGTTTCTTGGTCATACAGAGCCATGCTCTCTCTGAACAGTCCCTTTAGGCTGCTTTAGCTTTTCCCATGAAACTGTGGAAAGTTGAACACTTGGTCCTTGCCTTGCTTAAGTGTGCCCCTTTCTGATCTGTCAGAGACTGCCAGCTTGGGTGCTGTGTGAAAATGATCTGTGCACTGGCTGAGGTCACATCCAACTGGGACTTCTAACCTGCTTCTTGCAAATGAGGGATAACGTGTTCTCCTGTTTCACTTTGTGCTGGGGCTGAATTCTGCATCCCGTGTTCTGGCTAACACAAGTGTCCCAGAGAGAAGGTTTTTGTTAAATAATTATTTTCCAGAAACTTCTGTGTGAAAGCCAACTCTTGTGCATTCCTAGTAACTTACTTCTCCTCCTTTGTTATGGGACTTGGTAATGATGCAAAAATGTCAATATCTCCAGGAATTTAGGGTCATTGGAGCTATACAGCACTGATCTTTCCCTGATGGAAAACTGCTATTACTAAGCTGCATACTTTACATTGAGGAATGAGTGGCTGGGATGTGGTAGAACGTGCTGATATGGTGAGAAGAGGAGGTTGAAGGTGTGAAATATGAGTATCAGCAAGGCTGGTAAAAGGGAGCCAGACGTATGGAAAAGAGGAGAGTAGAAAAAGCAAATGATAAGCTAAGCTTTTAAAAGCTAACATCTTTACCCCTAGTTACCTACAGAGTCCTGTCTGGAGAAATGTTCAGGCTTGAACTTAACCTTCCATGGGGAGGAAGTTACAGCTGGGAAAAATCCACCCAGCATGGCTAGTCAAAGCTGCCCTGGAAGCATTAGATACCATCTGTATAAGGACCCCAACTTTTCCAGTGCTCAGCTCCTAGCCTGTGTGTGCTGCAGCTTTGTGCTCCAGAGAGCAGGGTTCTGAGGACAGATCAGAGCAGCCTGAGTCATGCAGCATGGAACTGCTGGGAGAGTATCAACTCCAAAGGTGTCCAGGCTGTTGATTATTATGGATACCCCTCTTCTCCATATGGCTGTCTTCCTACAGGACTTCATTTTGAGCTGCAGATGTGTTTTTCAGGCAAGAAGCTGAATCATAACTGTATTTTAATTTGAGCTGCTGAGAGGTCTCCCATCAGGGATCTTTAGTCAGCTGATGTGTGACTGATACTCACCTGGCCAGGGCTCTCTGCAGGAGAAGCAGCATCTTCTGTAGTTGTCCTTGATGTTCTGAATGAAGAACGTTTTGCTTGTAGTAGTCTGCTTTTTAACCATTTCCCTTTGTGCTCTTTCTCCAGAGGATGTGCTGAGTAAAGATGCTGGGGAGTGTGCAATATGCCTGGAAGAGCTGCAGCAAGGAGACACGATAGCACGGCTGCCTTGCCTCTGCATATATCATAAAGGGCAAGTATTTCTCAGGATAAGATAACATTCCAGAAGGTTGCATTTAAATGAGCATTACAACTTAGGAGCTTTTTTTACATTTAAAAACTAAAAGAACAGCAGCAGCCATAAGTATGTTCTCACAATCACATCTTTCCGCATTTCCACCAGTGTATCTGAAGGCAGCTTTCCCTACCGTGCTCTTCTCTTGCTTGCATGAGAAGCCCACAGGAAAAATAAAGCCAAATCACTTGTATGGAGAAAGATTGCACAGCAGGGCTTAGGTTGTGTGTACATAAATTTTGTCAAATGCTAATAGATTTGGGGAGGAGAGTTGGAACACTTTAAACCTGTTTAATACTTTTTTTCACAAGTAACTACAGAACATAAAATGTCAATTGATGATAGAAGCCAGATGATTGTGTTAGTAGTGAAGTAACCTGTGTATCGATGCTGGATAGTAACTTGTAAAATGCTTCCTTTAGGAAAGTTTAACACTTAGGATACTCAGGTTTTCAACAGTCTTTAATATCCAAATACTACTGTGGTTTGGGGTTATTAAATTTTCCAGTGACTTGTGTATTTAAATATACTTCTTTGTATAATATAAAATCCTACTAGTAATTGAAATAATGAGAAACCAATTGATACTCATATCTTACTGCTCTACGTTACTGAGATACTTATGTCAAATGTTTTCATTTTTGTCTTGCATCCAACAGCTGCATAGATGAATGGTTTGAAGTAAATAGATCTTGCCCTGAGCATCCATCAGATTAAGACAAGATTCATGGTTTTAGGTAATATATTTTTTTAGACATGTACATTTCAACAGTAAATATCTTGATTATCTGAAATAACTCTGGAAGCTATGTTTGTAATTTGTGTAATTGCTACTGTGTCTGAGAACTGCTGTATCCATCAGAGTGTGTTGATGTGCACTGCAACATGTAACAGGTTTCTGCATCCTCACCTGGCTGGTCTGACATGACACCTTCTGGTTTCAGCACTGGAAAGTGGCAAGTCAGTGCCAATAAGGCTTTAACATTAACTTTTAAAGAGTATTTTTTTCCATGGAAATGAAACAAAATAATGCAGTTGCGTAATTCTGAATTGTTCCATGAGTACTGGCATTGCTTTCTGATGGGAAGCTTTTGGAATCATATGAAAAAGTTGAAAGTAAGCTTTTAGAAAACCACTTCCTTATTAATGCATTCCAGAATGTTCATTCAAATATATATAAATAACAAATGTTAACAAGTTTCTGTCCATCCCACCTCACAGTTTCACATTCTTCCAGCTTATATTTGTGTTAATGATATCAGATCTGCAAACAGTGTCAAAGGTTTAAAGGATAGGTTTATTCTTTTCATTTACTAGTTTGAAAACTTTATCTTGCATTAAACTACTGCCTCCAAGTATTGCAAAACACACTTAACAGTCATAATTCTTAGGGAAATGAAAATGTCTGAAATTCTGGCTGGTAGCTGAGGGTTTTGCTTTGTTGTTCTGATGAAAAATCAAATTGCAATAAAATCCAAATACTTCATAATTGGCATTTATTTGGTAATTTGTTTCATTTTTGTGATTCTGCATTGCAGGTCACGTTGCAGTGCTATGGTTGTTGCAGGCGTAGCAAAGAAAACCTTGAAGAAGGGTATCCTGCTACAAGGGTTATTGTTTTAACCTCAGGGCAGACTTAGCCAAAATTAATAAGCAAATGTTTCCTGTATTGCCCCCGAGAACTGAACTGTGGAAGAGGCCCACATGCTGTTTGTGGACACAGTTGTCTCTGTACATGCTCATGTGTGTCTAACCTCATGTTAAATTATGTTTGCTTTTTATCCACAGCAGAGATGGTGATAATTGGGGGCTTATGGAAAAGGGGAAGGAAAACACAGTGGTTGTGCTCATGATGTTTTGAGAGTGTCGTATACTGAAATAGCTGAAATGATGGTACTTTGTCTTCTGCTTTTTCAACAGCTGCTTCCACTGATCAGAAAACATAGATGTGAGGTTCCCTTGGTGAACACAGTGTGCCTGGCTTGAGACTCACAGTTCTTTGTGGCTGCAAAAGGCAAAGACAGACAGTGACATGGAAAAGCATTGTGGGCACCAGTGACTTGCCAGTGATGCTCGGGATACCAAACGCACGCAAAGGCTCGCAGGGATTTTGGAAATGCTGCACATTCTGTAACAATCACCTCCCCATGGATGATACTGACACTGTTTTGTACCCAAGGCCAAAGTTCCTAATGTCAGCTCAGTGGTTCTGTGAAGAAGCAGCTGGTTGGGTGTGTTTGCTGCTGCCTGGCTCAGGGGAGCGGAGACGTTCAGCACACGCTGCCTGAGACCCACGCAGGAGAGTGGCCCTGCTCTGAAGTGGGAACCTTTTCACCTTCTCGTTGGCTGAAGGAGAGTAAATGGCAAGCTAAATCTAATCTAACAGTGAGACCTTAATTTACTGAATTTACACCCTGTTTTATGTTCTTCACTTTTTTCAAGGACAGAAAAAATAAACTTCTCTGCATAGGAATACTCTATTTCAAAGTTTTTGTAACTAAACCTTTGTCACAATGCAGTCCAAAGAGTAAAACCAAGACAGGTAACTAATTTATATTGATCGAGCTATAGGGATTGTTGAAATCTGCACACTATATTGCTATTTAATTAACTAAACCTTCTCTTTTACTGCTTGTGAGTAAAAACAACAACAACAAAAATGCAGCAAAGCAAAATCTTACAGCTATGCAACTTTTTTTTAAAAGGGGGAAAAAAAAAGAATGAGGAGTTTTAAGTGCTGCCAATTAAGGTAATTTGTTTAACGGGTATTTTTAAAAACGTTTCAGGTAATTATTTTATCGTACTACTCTCATCTCCAGGCTGCCTCCTGAGGTGTTGATGAGTAACTACAAATGTGGGCACAGCGAGAGGTTCTGGGCAGGGGTGTGATACCAGCGGGTGGGAGTCTTGGCAATTTTTAAACACGTGCAAGTTTTTGTTTCTTTGTTTGAATGTTTTGTTGATGGCAGGATCCTTAGGGCTTTGCCTCTGAATCCTTGGTCTCTGTCTGGAGACCAGCATTTGACAGTGTGATTTGTGCCGTTTTGTTTCTTCTTTCAGTGCACCTGCATTTCTTTAATTTATTGTTACGTTACTGTATTATATTGGTATAACCAGGGCTCCATGGAACAGAGGATGTCTCGGAGAGGGTATGCCAAGTAAAACTGTGGATAAATATTAGTTCCCATAAAGTATCACAGTTAAAAAAAAAAAAGGAGAGAAGAAAAGAAGACAATAAACTGGAACAGATATCAGGGCTTAGAAGCATACTTTTTATATCAATAATTAATCATAGTAATTTCTGAATTTCACAGCACAGGGAAGAATTTATGAATATTTATTAGTGACATAATTTTTAGTGGATTTCGGTAGTTAAAATAAATTGCACAACACTTGGAGCATTTTTCTTGTACATACATAATTCTGCTTTTCTTTTTTTGTGTAAGTACATATTTCTCTCTGTTGCTACTGTGATTCATATCAAAAAGGGCAAAGATCAGGAGCAACTGCTGCTATCTGGAGAACAAGTGCAGTGCATGTTATTAAATTCTCCTGTCTTGCTTGCAGAGCAATTCTTGCTTCTCCTCAGTGTTGCTCTGTAAAATGCCTTTGTTATGCTGCAAATCTAAAGGAGTCCAAACTAGATAATTGTTTAATTGCCAGTGCAATTTCTACATTTTTGGGCTTGCATCACTGGTTTCAGCTGAACCTGTAACTGTGGGGGCCCTGTTGTATTCTGTTTTTCAGTGGAAGCAGAATCATTTTGTCACACTTCCAATTCTGTAGTCACATGAAATGTACAGTCGTTCCCTGTACAGATTCCTTTTTAGCTGAGAATTTGTGTTGCCTTGTATTATCATGGGGTGGAGGGAGGGAGGTGTTGAGGAATTGCAGTACCTGGAATTCTGGAATAGTGGTGTTGTCTGCAGGCCCACTTTTCCAGTGTTTTAAATTCCTGCTATCTTCTGGAAGTAAAGCTTTTGCACTTGCATTGATTTCTTGTTTACTGTTGGCTTGGTGCCTACAGAAACTCACTTGTAATGATGTAAAGGGCGTAGGTAGGTGTGTTGGTGTCTGTGCTCCCAGGTTGTAGATTGCTTTTGGCCTGAGGATTCAGTAGGTAAACATTATAAACATATATACATTTACAACTTAAGCTCAGTCATTTGTATTTCTAGTTCATTTACTGTTCTTTCAAAACCTTAATTTCCTTTATTCAGGTGCAAGTAGCTGGTTTCAAGACCCAGGAGCTGCCACTGCTGCCCTGTGCTGAGCAGCAGTGTTTGCAGAGGCTCTGCAGACAGGACTCCTCCTCTGCTTCCAGCAGTACAGGAGAGCAGCAATACCTTGGATTATCTGAGGAACTGATATGAGGTCAGCATTAGGTCCTCGTTTGGCATTCTTGGTATCTATAAATCTATTCTAGGAGGTTTTCTTGTATCAAAACCTGTAATGTAGACCAAGCCTAGAACGACCCTGGAAGCAGGAGAGCGATGCTGGGTTTGAAAACGCCTGTGAAAATTCACTTCGTTTTCTGTCACCAGCTCAGTTGGCCAGGTGGCAGTGACCATGCAGCAGACATAGCTCTAGTCATAGGCAACACCTTCATTTTAAAGACATCCTCTCTGTGGCCCTGTGCTTCAGAAGGGAAGATAAACACCAAACAAGCCCTGTGCTCGATCAAGGAATCCCCCAAGAAGCAATAACTTCTCTGACGGTGCGATCTGCTTCTTTGCCTGTAAATGCATTGACATTGCCAATTCCGTGCTCTTTCAGAGTGTCTTCTGTCATCTGGCCTCTATCTTCACTAAGTATGTAAGGGTGTGAAATAATTCCCATACTCAGGTCTGCCATAAACGTGCTGCTTGCCAGAAGGGGAAGAGTAGACTCAACATTGTCTTGAAATGTGAGATTTTTTTTGAACTTGTAACATGCCCATATTTCTTGAGTAGCAGTTTGTGTTTTGAAGTTCTTAGGGAAGGTGGCTATAGGTTGGATTGTATATAACCGTATCCCATACAGTACCAAGAGAGCCATGCTACAGTCAGCACAGGACACCCATTGTCCTGTCTCTTATAGATCAGTATAGCTAGAATAACACTTTCCTTTTGAAGGAGGTAGCTAATTTTCTTTCAACATACACAGTGATGAGTTCAGTGGGAACTAAAAGCAAAATTATGAAGCACACTGCAAATTTGTGGTATTTTATTTTGGGTAAGAATAACAGATGGTCTTGTTATCAATTTAACTTTCATATTCAAGGGTAAGTGTACTGCAGTATTTTGACATGGAAGTTGTGTAGGTGATGTACAAAGACGTGGGTGGATACTTGTGACTTTGTGACTTTTTTTCCTTGCTCCTCCCTTTATGGTGTAAAGGGGGTTTCATGACTGAATCTTGAGATTTGTACGTTTATCCTAGTTCTTAATGATAGGAGCACTGGCTTTTTAATTAAGTCTTTGCTGAAAGGCTGGAGAGCTGGTAATACTGACTCCCAGTGTACTAAAATACCAGCAAATGTGGTCAAAATAATTTCTGCTCAGAAATGTGGATATTTGGTGTTTCTGAATGGATAAGATATGCTGTTAGTATGCTGCCTTTTCCACATGAGGGCTTCCCAAACATGCTCTGTTTCTTTTGTGTTCCACCAAAGCAGGGAACTTGGCACTTGACTGGTACGACTGTCTCTACATGAACAGCAACCAAGCATATAATGGGTTTGAAACAGACCTTGGTCTCCCTGAGTTTCTGTGATTTTTAGCTGCTTTTCCTTATTGAAAGAGAATATTTGTGTGCACATTTAGTGTTGCTGGTTTGTACCTACTAATTCTGCTGTACAGTTGGGAGTTGCCTGCCAAGAGAACACTGTATGCCCAGGAGTGCTACCATGGATCTTCCAGCTCACTTTGGCCAGTGGGGGATTATCTTGTTTTTTAACCAGTGCTGTATTTAATGATTCACTTCCCACCAGTCTAAGCTTAAAAGTTATTTTAGTATCAATTTCTTCTCCTCCTAGCTGAAGACATGTCATGTTTTAGGTCATTCTTCCCCTGTCTTTGGATGGGCTTTCCATTGACATCACAAAAACTAACATAAGAGACTGTAGCTGGAAGAGGAAAATTTGTTTGGGTTTGCTACAACACAGCCAAGTGTGGTTTTTCCTGCAGCAGTGTCATCAGCTTGTACCACTTCTTGTCATTCTAAACACTCTGATAAGAAAGTAATGTCAGAACTATGTCCAGGATTTGTTTCCTGAATGTAAAACTTAAGATATTTCTCCATATATAGATCAACCTGCCTGTAATATAAGGCTGAAGATGTTTTAGCCTGTTGGGAGTGTGGGGGTTAAAAAAAAAACCAAAACAAGAAACAGTCCTTAATCTCAAGTTGTCTCAAGTTGCATTTGGTTATCTCACCACACAGTTCAGCTGGCTTCCCAAGCAGCCACATTGTGTTCTGTGAAATCATTTATCAAGTAGGTCATAGCTGATGATGGGATAAACTGTTAGATGACTTCACTGTGGGGCATTATTAGTTGCTGACCTGCTCAGGTAAACCACCCTAGGAATATCCTGTACCTGAGAAAGGTTGGACTTTGTTCTGTCTTTAATCTGGTAACTTGCCAGTGCACAAGCAGTAGAAAGCAGCAAGCCTGCTAGCTGATCTCTCTGGCAGCTTTTAATCTGTGTATGTTTGTTTGAGAGACTTTTGCCCTTGGGTGTGCTTTGGCAAAGATTTTGCAATGATAAGTAGGATTTGCTTGATTCTGGCAGAGTTTCAAGTGTAACCCAACATTGCAAGAACATAATCTGTTGCTGGATCCTGTTCCTCTTGTATTCACTCAAATCTGACCCTTTTATGGCTAATTTGTTTTGTATTTAATAGTAAACAGTTCCCAGCATGAGTGGTTTCAAGGTGTGAAATGCTAACAGGAAGAGACACCAAAGCATGATTCCCTGCTCTTCCCAGCTAGATTATGACCAAGCAGGAGTATTTGTTACCCTGCAGTCAAGAATTCTCTCTTTAGCAGATATTGCCAAAGCCCTGTAACGCTGAAGGAAGAAGGGAGGTGGCTTGGCTGGGGAGGGGGTGTCTTCATGAACTACTTGATTTTGAAAGCTGCAGCATCACACTGAACGAGTGTTGGTCCAGTGTTACCCTTACCCCTTGAGTGCAAATTGCATTCTGTCTCTTCCTACCCTTTGGCAGGTACCTGCTGGTAAGGACCAGAGTGCATATTCCCCTTTTTTGTATGCCTCTTCCCACAGAGCTAACCCAGCCCGCCAGTTAGAGGGAACTCTGTGCTAGCTTCTGAAATGCCTCCTGTATGTGCAGTGGTAAGGGGCAAGATGTCTTCCTTCAGTACCCAGAGCAGAAATTGGAATGTAATTTGCAATGTCTAATTAAAACCTGTTTGTTTGTTTTTTAATTGAGCAGTATGATTGCAAGTTGACTTAAGTTGTTCTAAGGTACTCTTTTCAGTGGTTTGCCAGTACATAATCATGAATGAAAATATTTTTTTATTGATTTTTAGGTTGTATGTTTTAACATTCCATTCGTGTAAAATATGTACAAATATATGTAATAAATCTTTTGAAGCACAGTTTTCTTCACACTTCCAAGTGATTCTTTTGGTTTGTTTGTTTTTTTTAACTATTAGTGAAAGAGGCATCACTGTGAGGCAGAGCTTCTGTATGCCTGTGCTGCAGACCAAGCTGAAGCAGAGGAAGGAAAAGCAATGCATGGTGTATAGTCACAGCTAGGACAGCAACTTGCTATCTCGCCCGTTTGCAGTTCTACAGGTAGGAGTTGCAGACCCTCTGCCCAGACTCTGACTCCCTCTCAGAGCCCTTTTTGCTCTCCCAGATCCCAAGAAGCAGCCAGGTGACAGGCTTTTATCTAGATGGCAAAGCAGGGCTGATGGAGCTGCTGCTTTGCCAGACTGGCTGGAGGCAAGAGGTGTCTCTGGTTGATGTGTGCTTTGCAGACCTGATGGCATTCAAGTTTGGTACAGACTAGAGCTGCCAGGTCTGCAGGGGGCAACTCACTGGTGATGTTAGGAGGGAAAAGGCTGGGGGCAAGGGCATGGTAAACAGCCCTTTCTCATCACCTAGGGACTGGGAATCTCCATCAGAGCATCAATCTACCTTAATACACTGCTCATTCCTTCAGTTTCTTCTACCCAAATGCCACTCTAGCCTCTTCCCAAACATGTCACAGGGTCCTCTTCAAAGCTGACTCCCTGCCAGCATCCCCATGTCTGGGCAGTGAGTGGATTTCCTTGTCCCCAAAGGTCTTCAACACTCCCCTACTGTCCCTAAATGTAACAGCCTCCTCCCAGTTGGAGATGTGTTGCTGGAGGAGGGAATTTCTGCACAGAGGTGTTAAATCCTTCTCCAGTTGAACTCCCTGGCAAGGACAGAGCACACCACGGGTGACTGTCTGGAAACCTGCAGCCAGGGCAGTGGCTGCAGCTAACAAATGCATTGGGTTACCTGCAACAGGTAGCTGTGGGCACAGGAGACCCAGTGGCTGTGTTGTTACTCCACATCTTCCTGCCTGCCATAGCAGCAGCTGAGGAGCTGCACCCCTTGTGCTAGGAGTGAGATGGAGATGGGCATGGATGAGCCATGTGCTACCAAGGACATGCAGGTTTTGGATGGTGTGTGATGTAAGTCTGCTGAGGGGAGAGAGTCATTTCATGCCCCTTCCCTTGCACTAGTTGGGAGTGGAGCTGCAGCTGCTCAGAGCAAAAGCAAAGTGTATTTTACCAAGGTTACTGGCAGCACAGGTGGGGAGGATGGAAGAAGCTCACTCTGCAGGCAGACAGTGGCTCGTGCTGGTGGGTTGCATCTCAACCCAACAGGTGCTCCCAGCCATGGGGTCAGGGGCAGGCTGGCAACAGCTGCAGTGGAATGTGATGCAAGGATTTAAGGAGTAGGTTCTTCTGGGGCTGGGTGTCCTTGCTTGCTCCACTTTTGAGAGAAGCCTTCTGGTGTGGCTGGGGACAGTTGAACCCATTGCTAGAGCGTGATGACAGCTGTGACTCTCCATTCCCTCCGTGGGAGATGAGTTTTAATGCATTAATTATTCAAGTCTGCACCAAGAGAGTGTAGGATGTAATTACTAAGGAACACGTTCATATCTCTTGCTAGTGTAACTTTCATCCCCCTGATTGCCTTCTGGGAAGCTGAATTCCTTCACTGCCAGTAATTCCTATGCTTTTTCTCCTCAGCCTTGAGCTGTGTAATGGAAGTAATTGATAACTAGCTAGAGCTGTGTTTGGCTTTGCATCAGGAAAATCTACTGAAAATCATTCCAGTTCAGTAGGTACAGGATTTAATGTGTGGAATTTAAATTAGTGGCATTTGTTGGTGTCATGTCCTGCCCTCCTGCTTACATCTGGGACATGGGCCACGCTGCCTCTGCCCCAAGTTGCTTGCCCTGGGGAGTGAGCCAGTTAGCAGTGCTGGCCCCAGGCTGTTTCCAGTGGCTGTCAGCATGAGATGGTGATGCTGCAGGTGTATGTGATGGTGAGGCTGCATCTGGCTCTGCTACAACACCCTCTGGATTGGTACAGCCAGTGGTCCACGTCCACAACTGGATGCTGTAGTTGCTTTTAGCAGGAAGGGGAGCAAAACATGCAGCCTGTGGCCAAGAGTGGGGAAGGAGGGGAGAGACCCCTGCAGCAGCTGGAGCTTCCCCCCTGACTCAGCAGTGCCTTGTGCTGGAATGTCTCCTTCTTCTGCTCAAATTGCAAGACCTGAGCAGTGTCTGTGCCTGGAGGGGTGCAGGCTGGAGCCTGCTGGTCTCTGCAGACATGTCCCAGAAAGTATGATCAGCAAAGCAGGTTCCCAGCTGCATCCCACCCAGCTGGAAGAGGATGCCTGTGCCCAAAAAGCCAAACAAGTCCATAGAGGACACTGCTTGTGAGGTGCCCAGCAGCTCGTGACTGCTGTCTCCTTGCCAGCCAGTCACAGGACAACAAGGAGCCTCAGCAAAAGCCAAGTGAGATGGAGTTTTCTAGCCCTTGTTTAATAAAGCATCTGTTTTATAAGGGGGATGAGATCAGGGATGCATGAGGGCAGGGAGAAATGCATACAGCCTATCCTGCACTGGTGCAGGATGGCTCACTCCTTGTGAAGGCAAGAGTGGAGAGGAGGCAGGTACTAGAAGTGCAGGGGATGGGTCCTCAGCTGAGCTCAGGGGAAACTGCAGGTGCTTGGTGCTCTCTGGATGTGGCCTGTTACCTTCTGTCATGTTTTGTGTGGAGCCTCTGCCCTGCTTTTTGTTTTCACCCTGGTTACAGGCTTTAAATGTTTTACATTAAGCTGGCTTTGAATAGAAGGAAAAGAAAAACCTCAAGCTTCTGTCTGAGCCCGTTCAGGCTTTGTCACTGAGAACAACTACCCTGGGGCTGTCACCCTCCTGTGGCAGTGGGGCCTCCTCATTGCTTCCTGCCCCAGCAAACACAAGTGACTTCTAAAGCGAGCAGCTTTCCTCTTCACAAATCACCCAAGCCAGGATTAACATCTGCTAAACTCAGGATTAAAGAGTCTGGCAGGTAATGGGAGTGTGAAAACTTGACAGCTTCATTTGCTGCAGTCCATGAGGTCTAAGCCTCCTGGCTCATGAGGCTTTAGCAGCTAATTAAGTTGCTGACTTTAGTGTATAGGGTGAATTCCCAGACGCAAGCGGTTGGGAATAATTCAGTTGTTTGCCAAGGGGTTGCTAGAGCTGGAGCTCTGTCTCTCCCTGTGGGAGCAAAGAGGACACTTCCACACAGGGGCTGGTTTGCCATTTGCTGCAGCAGTGGCAGTGGCCCAGGAGCTGTGCCACCAGCTGCTGTGCCACCACCAGTGCCTTGGGGGCTGGCAGCCTGCCCTGGAGCACAGCACCCTTCCAGTGAAGGTGCTCAAAGCAGGGCCTGCCTGCACTGCACAACATGGTCATTGCCTGGGGGTGTCTGTCCCTTCCTCCTCAGCCCTGCTGGGCTGCCAAGAAGTGTGCGAGCAAGGCATGATGAGTTAGCTGTGCCCCCATTCTGTGTGTGCCACCATGTCTTGCTGACACCTCCAAAGCAGCACTGCTCAGAGGGCCAGCAGTGGACTCCTGTTCAGCACAGATGTCCCCTCCTTTCCCAAACAAAGCAGTGGCTGGAGTTTTTGATCCTGGATCACTACATGAGTAGTATTTATTCCCTAACCCACCTCTTGTGACCTGCTGTTTTCCTTGATGCCCCTAACTGGGTTGGCACCCTCTGCTGGAAAGGTCACTCATGGACAGTGGCAGCTGCAATCACCACCCTTCTGCAGCTGTGGCAGCTCCTCTCTCTTGTCTGCAGCCAAAATTAGTTAGGCTGTCCCAGTCCCATCTTGATCTAGCCAAGTGTCCACTTGACAGAGCTTCAGCAAAGCCAAAGAACTTGCAGGCAGCCTGTTCAAGTTCTTTAAAAAACTGTTTATTATCACAGTGGACAAGTGGAAAAAACCATAATGCTGTGTAGACAGCAAGTTAGAAGAGAGTCTTTACAGTTACAAGTGTCTGTGACATTGAGTACTCAAGTGTCTCACTACAGGTGGCAAATGTTTTGCTGAAATGTGCTCCGCACACACTGCAGTAAGGCTATGAGACAAGAAATGCAGCCCGAAATGCTATGATAATAAACAAGGAAACTCTGGCTGCTCCCAGAGCAGCAGCCCATCTCCCCAGTTCCAGATTCCTGAAGCTGTGACATGCTACGTGAAGCAGACACCCTCCACTGCTGGCTGAGTTCGGGGCAGGATGCTGCAAACCCCTCAGTTTTGACAGAGCCAGCTGTGCTCAGACTTTCAGCCTTGCCCAGGTGAGTGCTTGCAGCCCAGATGAGTTGCCATGACTGGCATGGATACTGGCACCATAACAGGTGCCAAACTCTGTCCTTTGTGGAGCTGGGCTTGATTTTGCCACCAGTTGCTCCGAGGCTGCGTTTAGCTGCTGCAGTCACAGACACTCCTGTCCCTGAAAACACTACCTGGGGTGCTTGGCTTTTAACAGGCAAGCATGTAACAGATTTGCAGCTGGGCTGAGGTGGTGCTCACACTATGGATAGCTCCAAAGGCTGCTTCAAACCAAAAAGGGGGCAGAAGTCTGCACTGGAAGGCTTGAAGGCAGTTGTCAGGGGCACTTTGTACTGCTTTGGTCTATCGGTGAAATGAAGACTGGAGATGGAGTTTTAAATTATATTTTCTACTTGGTAAATAAGCAAATAACTCAGTGTGATTAAGCAAACGGGGAGCATGTTTCTCTCAGTCATATTCTGGTGAAAGCCCTTCCTGCACCAGTGTCTCCTCCCCTCCAGAAGGGCAGACTGGCAAAGCAGAAACAACATTTTGACAAGGTGCATGGGTGTCCAGTTTGTTAAAGTCACTTAGAAGTCTTTTAAAGACTTTTGAAGGCCTTGCTATGGCAGATGTTTTACAACTGAAATCCAGCTCATCAGTAGCTCTGTGCCCTTTTGCTTTGGTAAACAAATGGCTCAGGTGCAGAAATCATTCCAGTTAGCTGGCTTCCCTCAGGTATGGTCTGAAAGTCTCATCCCTGTGAAAAAACAGTGCTGGTACCATGGGTAGGGAGGAAAAGCCACTGAAAAATAATGAAACACCAAGTTGGTTTTCTAATTTTTTTTTTCTTTACTGTGGGTTTTGTGAAAAGCTTTATGAGTATTTCAAAATGCATTAGCAAGCTGAAGGGAGTAGACAGAATTAGGGGCTGGGAAAAGTTTGGTACCACATAGGAAACAGAGAACCTCTGACCTGCAAAGCCCTTTTTCATATTTTGCTTTATGGGGCATATCTGGGAGATGGCAAGGTGAGTTTGTTGGTTTGGCATTTTAACTGGAGATTCTTCTTCCAGCCCACCAAGGTTTTTAGGGGTTAGTCAGCAACTGAAGATTTGAGTTTCCCGAAGTAGAAAGAAGATTTTGAGTTTACCTTTATAAAGTGTGCCTGATATGCACACAAAAGAAAATAACCAAATATCCCTTCTTTGCAAATTAGTTGTTTTTAAGGGCACCTGAAGTTATGTTCCCTAAACACTGTTTCAGGGGAATAATGTTTTCTTGCTGGTCCTTATCATTGCTGTCTGCAATTTCCACTCATTCAAGCATAGAATCAAAGCTTCCTAAGCAAATCTCAATCCCTTGCTGTGCTTGCATGTTGCCAGGAGAAGGGATTTCTACTTGACGCAATTGATTTTCAGTCTCCTTTCTCCCCACTGAAGCCAGACAACTTACTGTTGGTGCACTGCCACCAGAGCAGGGTCTAGGCCAAGAGCCAAGGTAATGAACAGCCTGCTAATTAATTTTTCACGTTTATCTGCAGACCACCTCCCCAGAACAAACACTGTGAAAACAGGAGGTGGCAGTTTCTATGCAGCCCTCAGGAAATCTTAAGCAAAAGCATTTTACTGCCAGTTTTCTGCTTTTACAGGGATGGCAGTAAGGATTTCTGGCTTTATAAAAGAAAATGTATTGGCTTCAATATGGAGATAAAAGATTACTGAAAGTAATCTGAGCCTGATGTAGCTGTTTCTTGGAGAGAAAAAAAGAGGCAGTGTGTTCAGTGGTGCCCATAGTCAGTGGAAAAATAAGGGCCTTATTTTTAGACAGGAGAAAGATATTAAAATTGAAAACATTGGTATCATACAACTATTATAAATGGGTTATGTTTCCAGTAAAGCTACGTATGTTCATTTTCAGGTATGAGGCAGATAATAGCTTGTGGAGTTTGTGCATCTTGCACCCTTTCTTGCCTATATATATACACGTGTGTGCATATAATATATATAAATAAGTTAGAGGTTATTTACATTAGTGTACAAAATAAATCTAAACTTAGTTATCAAAATGCATACATCTGCCAGTGGGTTTGGTCTGTTAACACTTTGCATTTCATCTTCAAAGCTCTACACAAACCTTCCCACTCACCAAAAGGATTAAGAATAACAGGCAGGGTAAGAGATGGAGCTGAGGGAGTGCAGCAAGTTCATAAAAAGGCAGCTAATCCTGGATCTCTCTCGTGCCACGAGCACTGCAGATTTACAGCTGTATAAACTCCCCAGTCACGTGTCTGAACAGCCTCTAACACAAAGCTTGTCACAATGGGCAAGTCCTCATTCAAAAGCAAATGATCCGTTCTTCATTTTCAAAAGCTTTGGCCTCTTCTTGGCTTACCAGGTTCCCATGCAAACTGGAGGGGAAAAAGAAAAGGGATGTGACTTGCCCATCTTCTGTTTTCTCAAGGGTTTGGAGCAGAGATCCCAGCTTTGCAATGCCATCTGTGTGAGCTGCCTGCTTCTCCAGGGCAGAGCTGGGAACTGGCCTCAGACAGGTAAGCTACAGCACTGCTGTTCCACTGCATGCACAAGGAACAAGGCTACTTCACTGGACTAAAGTCAGTGTTGGATACCCAGCTGTTTGCATTTCAGCAAGCAGCACAGAGCTGGCAAAGGTTCTACCATGCAGTTGGCTAGTTTGAAGAGATTTAAATAACCTTCAGAGCATTTTGTGTCTTCCATGACAACCGGGAAGAAATCTCTGTTTCATACTGAGGCATTCCTAATGTGAAATGAATTACAGCAAAATTTTCAAGTCAGTTTATCTACTTTGATATTTACACCCCTCAAAATGAGCAGCCTGCTAAGTTCAGCTTTCAGAAATGTTGAAATCTATGTAACCATTTCGACTTGTGAAATTCTGGGGGCTAATGAACACCTCTGAAAATTCAGGCAAGAAGCAAAAGACAGATTTTAGTCTGAGTAGGAACTGCTGCCTCTTCTGTAGACAAAAGCTGACAGTGGCCTTTGAAAAAAGCATCTGTTCCACATCTCCAGGGAATCCACTAGTCAGATAGTGAGTCATTGTCTTTCTAAGCAAGAATTCAGTGTCCTTTCCCTAAAACAAATATATATATTTAAAAATAAATGTCATGTTCAATAATAAAGCAGCAGTGCTAAAAGCAGCACAGTTATTGACTGCTGAGCTCCCTGAGGTGAGGGAAGGAATGTGGTGTTTGGCTTTGTGCCTTACAATGCACGTGTGATTATGTGATGCCCACCTAACTAAAACAAACAAATCTTACAAAAACTTAATCTTCTTGTAGCTTAGCACTTTCAGTGTGTTTGGAGCACTGCCCAAAGAAAATCCAAGCACAAATTCTTTGAACCAAATTAGTAATGCTAATTAAATGTAACCATCTCCTGCTTGGTGGGATTTAGCTCCTGGAAAGCATGAACATGGTCAGAAGTTTAAAAATAAATCGGGGCAAACAAAAGTTGATTTATAAATTTAGGCTCCACTTCTGCAAACACACATGTTCTGCCAATCAGTGGTACACACAGATGTGAACTAACAAAACTGCTTGACACACAGAGAAGTGTTTCAGTAACAGGCTGTTTACCTGTTTGAAAAGCACAGCTGGAACTACAACCCCTGCCTCACTTAACCTTGCTCTGATTTTTTTACACTGGAAATTAGTAATGCCAGAAGGGTTTTAAAGGGCAAGAAAGATGACAAAGTGAGCTTTTGAGGAAGGGATCTTTACCAGATTTCTTTAATAGCTGTATTCTCCTTGAGAGCTTCGCTGAGGTACTTCACTCCCTTGGCTGTAATTTGGTTCTGGATAAGCCTGAGAAGAAAGCACTTCATGTCAAACTAACATGAAACTAATTTACAGCACGTGTACAACCCATGCTCAGCTTGATGTCAAGGAGCAAAGCTGTCTGTTTGCTTCGATTGCAAGGACTTGGTAAAGGAATCAAAATGCAAAAGGATCCAGTATATTCATTCAGCTACTGGGAAACACTTGAATTCTGCTTCCAGTTCAACTGCCTCTCTAGGTCAGTATCTTTTGGAGGTATCCACTGGTATAGCCAACAAAGAGGGACACAAATCTGTCTGCTGGCAGAAACCCTCAGACAATACTGAGCCACAGTAAAGATGTATCTAGATTACTGTGCCTGCTTTGGATGGGCACCTCTGACAACCTGCATGTTTCCTAAGGGGTGGGATCTAGGATTAATCCAGGGAATGGTGGAATGTGGTTAGCACAGTCTTTGTAAAGGGACTCAATTTCTCCTGTTCTCTTGCTCACTTGGAATGAATGGGTGATATTTGTTTCACAGACCACATCTGCCCAGCCTTAGCCATGGATAAATTCTTGTGAACTTCTGGATTAGAACAGCCAGTGCTGTGTTTTCTTAGAAGCTGAACAAGTCTCTTTGTGATTACTAGAAATAATCCCTGTTCTCCTGGGGATTGATGTTTTATAGATGAGTGTCCTGCATGAGTGAAAGTGCAAGTCCTGTAAGAAACATCAAGCAAACAGGACATGTATTTAAGTGTCATGTAGGTTCTTGTTTGAAGAGTAGGAGTTGAGCTTGACAGTTCCATAGTATAATCATAAATAGTAAGAATCATAATAAGTTTATTCTAGTTGTCTCCTTGTATTTTTTTTTTTAATTTGTGTTTGAGGCCAGTACAGCTCCCCTGAGGGGAGATTAAATCATCAGTAGTTCAAATGGTACCAGGACACACAAACAGCTTCAACTTTCCTTGTATGAAAGCAAGTTCAGAATGCTAGACAGCAGCTTTTTAAACTTTCCATTAGAACTGTCTACAACCAGTCAGCTGCATCCAGACCATGCACAGAAAGCTTACTGTGACCTAGATAGACTTGGAAGGTGAAGCTTTAATGCAGTGACTACCAAAGAGCCTGTGCCTCTGTGGAATGTAACTCACCATAAATGCACCAGTTTCTTGTTGACCTTCAGCATCTCTGCAAAACTCATTGCTGCCTCATCATCCAGCTCGTTTTTAGTTAACCTAAGTGGGAGAGAAAATGTTCCCTTTGGGTGTTCCCATTGTTTTTCAGCTCCCTGTTAATTCCAACTTGTCTGTGACAACTTTAGACAGCCAAAGGGGCATGTTCCTGCCCTGAGAACTTTCTAAAGGCTGGACATGAAAAAGATACTGAAAAGAAGTTCTGGAGCTTAAAGAGACAAGAAAATCAGATCTGTATTTCTCAGAGCAATGTTCTAATGATATGTTCTTGTTATGTTTTAGTATCTAAAAGGTGAATGAGGGGTAGTGGAAAAAGGTAGAGAGGTAGAGACAACACTGAAGAAGTGCAAAAAATCAGGACAAAGAACTTGACTTCTGATGACAGAAGTGAGAGAAGATGTGGAACACAAGATGGAGGAACGAGGACAGGGATGACATTAGGGCACTGGAATGTGTCCTAAAGGCAACATGCTGCTGATTCATGACTCATGTCCCCATTCTTCCAAACAGAAGAGAGCTTGCTGGTAGTGAAAGCACAGGGGATGAGGGGAGGGAGAGAAGGAGGAGGAGAGAGTGGGAAGCAATGATGGGATTGGAGGAAATAAAATGAGACTGCAGCTATCTCTGGAGAAAGGACATGTAGAGCCCACTGTCCCTTACCAGAATATTCTGACAGAGTTGTTGTGTTGCATGGCTTCAGCAATGCTCTTGCCTCCCTCTGTGGTGATGCCATTGAAGGCAAGACTGTGAAGATAAAAATGTGTAAGAAACAGCATCAGTTGGCCCTTCCCCTGCCAAGTGCTAGTGAAAATCCTGTACAAACACTTTACCAGTTATCAGTTCAGCATCTGGCTGTTTCAAAGGCTCACACAGTTTACAAACCAGTACGTCCTTAAGATTTTGACAAGTGAGAACAGTTCAGAAGCTATAGATCTGTTTTACAGGCCACAGGGTTTGCTGTCACTGAGTTGTACTCTTGGGACTGAAAGCAGAATTGCAACCAGTGATTTTGAGAGGCAAGGCTTTTAACGAGGACAGAGAGTTGTACTTAGCTCTACACAGGTTTTTACATGCATGTGTCATCCCAAGTCCCTGTACAAACTGGGCACTTTGCCTTCTAAGTCCTTCAGATGCCTGAATACCTCATTCTTCTTCCAAGCACAGCACCTGTTGTGTAGGGAGCTGAGCATGTAAATGCAAGCTTTCCATTACAAACCACAAACATTTCTTATTTTGCCCTTCATTCTTTGAGGAGACACTGGCAAAATCATCCAGACAAAGTTATGCTCCAGGCTTTGAGAAGAAGGGAAAAAAAAAAAAAAGGCATTTCCCCCCAACAAAAGCCAGGTCAGAGCCTGAAAATAATGTATGGTCTCAAAAAAGGCTGAAAGGGGGATCAAGTAGAACAGTCTAAATCTGTTAGCACAAGTCCCTTCTGGCTTCAGCTGAAACTAGATATTCTCTGTCCATCATGACTGGGCCTGAAAATGGCCAACAGACCAAAGTAAACTGGCATAGCAGGGACTGTTTCTCCTTAATCTTTGCACAAAGCTATCACTGGTGATAAATCTGAATTCAAATATGTAAGATTAACCAGTGGAAGACCAAAAATGAACCCAAATTCAAGTACACTGCAGAGCAGATTCACCCTGCACTGGTGCCAGCAAAACCAGAGCTCCAGCCAGCACAGTTACTTCTCCTTTCTTTTGCAAACACATCAGCATCTTTGTTCCTGTCTGAGAATCCCTCAGCTCTGATTCAGGTTCAGCAAGTTTTCTTTCAAGTCTGACACATCTGGATGGGCTCTGCAGCGATGGAAGATGGCTATTTCAGACAGCTTTTAAGTGTAAATATATCTAGGTCACTGCACCTGCTCAGCTATTCATTTTTAAGCCTGGCTATCTGCTCACAGAAAAGGAGGACAACAGCACCGGCTCTGAAATCCCTGCATCTGAAGTGGTAGCAAGAAGCTCTCCAGAGATCCCCAAACTCCCCAAGTGCTACATCTCTAAAGAAACTAGTGCCATGTGCCACCTTGTGGGGAAACCAAGGAGCCTCCTCTGCTCCCTCACCATGGAGGCCAGTGGAATTTGGAGGCAAATCAAAAGGATCACCGTGAACCAAGAGCTCCAGCTGAGTGGAGGGACTGCAGAAGAGCAGCAGCCACCACAACAGGCATCTTGAAACCCCCAGCCAGAATGTGACAGTCGGGCAGGGGGCTGTTTTACACTGCCTGCTTCTCCGTGTGTGGTGCTACCAACTACACCCATAGGGCTTCTAAAAGGCTGGTTTTGAGGTAAATCACTGAACTCCAGTTAAGAGCTACATCTCAGCACCAACTGCTAGGTGGCATAGTTGCACTGGGGTACAGGATGAGCCTGAAATTAACAGTCCCTATCAAACAGCTTATTGCCTAAAAACTACTTTGGTAAAAGCTTCATTTCCTTTGTAACAGAAGCTGTTATCAGAGAGCTCACTGTGAACCTGGTTTTGTGACAGTTGGTGCATCCTTCTGCACATGCTCCCAGATCAAAGTGCACCCACTGCCCATGTGCTCTCACAAGTGCCAGTAACTGTGCAGCATGAGGGGAGCAGATGCAGATAGAGGAAAGGATGGCAAGCCTACAGTATTTGTCACTTGCTTAATGGCTGCAGAGGCCTTTTGATTCAGCCTGGCCTCCTGCTTGCACAAGGAGCCAGTTAGCTACATGAAGGCTGCACTGTCAGCTGGTGTTCCAGGCTAATGCTTGGTGAGAAGAGCCATCACTTCAAAGCACAGTGGGGCAGCCAGCACCACACCAAGCTTCCTGGCTCCACTGGTGGCTTACCTCACATTTGTTAGGTTGGGGTGGTTCCTCAGGGCCTCTGCAAATGCCTTGGCTCCTTCATCCCCAACTTGATTACCCCACATGCTGGTGAATAGAGGAAAACAGGAGAGATCAGCTGTGCTGCCCCTTGGCATTGCATTCTCCCTTCTTCTCTTCCCTCCCCAGCAGTAACTTCACAGTCTGTCAGGCTTGTGAGAAACATGGCTGAGCCAGGCATGTTCCACACCCTGCACAGCACCCCACCAGCCTCTGCTGACTCACCAGTACCCTAAAGGCAGCACAGAAGCAGCTCTAGGAGACAGCCTGCTGCAGCAGGAGTGCTTTTGGGATCACCTTCCTGCACTGGGCAAACCCTCTGCAGTCCTGTTCCCTCAGGACTAAAGGATGCTTGTGCTCCTGTCCTAAATCCTATCCTTCTGTGATTAGAATTTCTTCCCCATACCTCTACTGTTTTCCCTGTTCCTGCTGGACACAGACTGGTGCCACAGTGCAAGGGAAAGACTCCCCAGATGCACACCTGCACAGGGATCCACAGCCAAATGGGTGACTTTCTAAACTGAACTGCTCTACAAGCTCCCCTTGTCCTTCCAAACAGCTCCAGTTCCTTCAGCAAGTGGGACCATCACTCACCAGCTGCCAAGAGAAAGATCAAAATCTCCCAGGGACAGCCTGACCCTGTGCTCTTCCACACATTTGTAAGGACTACTATTTCCAATGGCAAAACAACACTGGGTAACACAAAGGTTTAAGAGAAGGTAAACTGGTAAAAGCTGCAGAGATTTCAGCAACACTTAATAGCAATTCCTGGTCAAATCTTTCCTGTGCAGACCACCATTTTGAAAATTCATCCTATACTTTGAAGTCTGAAAGCACCTCTGCTGAGCTGTAAGGGTTTTTTACAGGGATCATGATGGTTGGATGACTCAGAGCCACACTTGGCTTGATGGGTAATTAGCTGGCAGCTCTTAAAATCAATTGAGCTTTGTGGTATCTAAACACATCCACTTCCAGTAAGTTCCCCAGAACTTCATTGTCCTTCAGACCCAGTGCAGGTTGTTCTGTAAATGCTGAATGCATCTGTTTAGACATTTCTGCCCAAGCCATACTAAAACCATTTGGAGTGATTATTCCCCCACAGGAGAATGTAAGGAGCCCTTCACTGAAATGGCAGCAAGTACAGACCCAGCTATGTGACAATGGAAGTGTCCATGCTGTTGACTGTACTCATGAAATGTTGCAGAACAACAAAATTAAAGGTCAAAAATCTGATTGTTCAAATCTCATTTTCATATTTAAGGATAATTGTGATACTCAAAACGGCCAAACATGCTTTAAATCTATGTATTCAAGTATTAGATTCTGAGAAAAGTGTTCTGTCTGGAGTAAAAGAATAAGGACTAGAGGTTTAGAGCATATTCAGGCCTCCCTCCTGTAAAAGCAGATCTCCACTAAGGCATAGACTAGAGAAGGATGATAGGAATTAATTTTTCTTCACCCAGCTCACAACTTTATTAGGGCTTGATGCAGAAGGTTTGTAATTATCACAATGACACTCAGTAACTAGGTATCTTGCCAATAGGGGACAGGGAAGTGGTTATCTTTACATACTGCCCCTTGCTGGTTTGTCTCTACAGTAAGATTCTGACAGAACAAGGAGAAAAAAACAAAGCAAAACCCAAAGTCCAGAACAAACAGTGCATGGATGGAGAGCAATAAAGCAGCCCCCTCTTTCCTTTTGAGTGGAAAACATGGCCATGCTTCTGCACCAGTCTGTTCTGATGCTGCCCTTGAAGGGGGAAGGAACAGCAAAAGGAAGGAAGATATGAAAGAAGGAATCCTAAGGGATTTACAGATGCCTTGCCAAGATCAAGGTCTGAACTCTGCTTACCACTGAACTTACCCAATTTCAAACATTGTCTTGCTCTTCTGGATGGCCTGGGCAAGGCACTTCCCTCCTTCACTAGTTATTTTATTGGCTCCTATTCTGCATAAAACACATGAATTGATGTATTACTCAGAGACCAGACTGTAAATCATGAGAAAATATTTATATGATGATCATTTACTCCTGTAGAGTTATTAGAACACCAGCTCTCAAAGCAATACAAGTATTTAAGGCTTATTAACTCTGGAGGCTGGCTACAGTTATCAAAGATTAACCTGGAGTAACAAAATACTGCAGGCATTTGATCTTTGATTAAAAGGCATCATTTTATATTCTCTTTTTACATGTTTTGCATGTCAGCCCTCCAAATCAGAAGTATTACTGCAGAGTCTTGGGTTTAGTGCTCAGTTGGTCAGAAATGAGCTTTAGGAACCATCCTCAAGACAAGGACCCCTGCCTAGTTTTTAATCTAGTCCATAGAATCAACAGTTGCTACAGGGGCCATGAATTCCATGCAGCACGTTTCATGATGCCATAGGGAACAGAATATTGGATTGTGTGGCTGCAGAGGAGATTAAGCTGCTGAGCACAGACTGTAATGATGTCCAGTCTTTCTGTTCTGAGCAGAGGCTGTAGGCAGAGCATAGGTCAGTGCAGAGTCTCTGGCATTCTACAGAAGACCTTTTTTTTTTTTTTTTGGCCTGTGTGGGGATATCAAATGGCTGGAGTTCAAGGAAGAGATCAGTCTCAATTGCATATACATTGATGTAAAGAACAAACCAAAACAAAACCCCCCTCAACCCACTACATTTACATGAAGTAAAACTGGCTAGTTTGACTGGCTTCAGGCACATGAATATGCACTCTATTGCAAAATAATTTCTGGGTTACTGTGCAGCCTGAAAGTAGCCATCTTCCAACAGGATTTTTTTGTGAAAGTTGGATTAAATTAGCAAAGCACGGTGTCAAAGCAGTGAAAGAACCAGAGTGGTCTTGGGATTCAGAACTTGCACGTATTTCAAGTGGGAAGGATGTGGCTGTGGCTTGTGTGGGGTTTCAGAGCAAGTTAGTGGTAGAACAAGGACTGGAACCAGAGTTCCAGGCTCCTGGCTACACACACACACCAGCAGCTGACACTGCTGCAGTTGCCTCTGCTTTCTGCTAGGGTCACCACTAAACCATTGGTTAATCATCTACCTTTATGTGAAACCAGTGTTGTGCATGGCCAGACACTTATCTGGGGAAGTTCCAGGAATTAACCAAGTGAATTCGGGGGATTCCAGAGCTGAGGTGTGACACCAGCACTGCCTGGCTTTAATGGTCCTAACAGACAAGATATCCAGAAGGCTGTTACTAAATCCCCAGGAATTCACTTACTTCGAGGGACAGTGAAGTTCATGCACCAACACCTCACTCAGGTGCTCAGAACAGGTCTCATGTTCTCCTTTTGCTGACTGCTCTATTCCAGTAGACTATGGATTCAAAGGTACCACCTGCTGCCATTCACTGCTAGACTACTGTGAAACACCAAGCAACTGCAACCTAAGTATTTTATTTTGAACATAATTTTGGTCTTTTTTTTCCACTCTCCCATTTCAAGTTGCTTTACCTTAATCAGCATACTGTAGAAAGGGAAAAAAATTCCAACATACTTAACATATTCCAGGCTTGAACACTCTTCTATTAGTTTTGCAACGTATTTGGCTCCAACATCAGTGATTTGATTGTTGTATAAGCTTAAAGAAAAAACAAAAATAGGTTATTCCTGCTGTTACTTTAGTATTTACAACCTGAATGTTTTATAATGCACACAGCATCTATCTTTTTTATATGGCTTTATAGACATTCAGAGTTGCTTGTATTTCTATTTTGATATACAATTCCCACTGGATATAAAATACAAGGAGACCAGACTGTAAATCATGAGAAAATATTTATATCATTTAAAATATTGTTTTCCCAAGCAAAGCAAGCTTCCCTTTTTTCCTGTGTCAGTACAGGAACAATATTGCCAGAAGGCAGAAAACACTAAGAGTGCTTTTGTGGTCTTTAAAAAGTCATAAAATCCCCTTACAAATATTACTGAAGATCAACTACCTGAGCAGATGTACTTGCATTAGGGCACTGAAAGAAGGAGGTGATTCCTGGTACTCATGTTCACTTCTCAGAAAGTCATTTTTAGGTAGCAACTTAACCAAGAGCAGGAAGCCAGAGCTAACTGCCTTCCAGCTTCAGCTCCAGCCAGGTCTTAAAGAAACTGACACCTGAAACTGTGTGTTTCTGATCCCAGTTGATATAATTGAAATAAATCTGTTGACAGCAGAGAAAACAGGAGGCTGTAGCTATAAAGCACATACTCCCTTGCTCATGCCCATTCCCCTCTGCAGCTAGCAGAAGGGTTTAGGTATAAAACTGGCATGCCCACACAGTTCAGTACCCAGCACTGTGCTCTAGATGGAGGCCACCCAGTGAGGCAGTGCAGTGGGAGAGCTGTGGTCCTTTCCCCAGTGCACTGTCACAGGATGGCAGCTGAATAACTTCTGACACAAAATGCTGTTTAGATTATGTTCAGTGAAGGAGGAGGACACTGTGGTTTCCACCCCACCTCTGCTGTGTTGTGCCAGTGCTGTCAGCGCTGCAGTTTTATTTGCCAGCACCAGTATCTAGTGGTTTGCTCCTGGTTGATACATACCCCAGGAAAGAAACAATTTGGTACTTGGAGAGCTCTTCATACAAGATCCTTACTCCTTGATCTGTGACCTGATTTACACTGAGCCTAGAAGAAAAGAACAAAAGGAATCAATACAGATTACAAGATGTGCATCACCCAGGAGTTAACAGCTGCCTGGAGGTCTGTGCATTTTCCTTTGATATGTAAATGAATCCTTCTGCCACATATTAAAAGCCATTAAAGAAAATGTGATATTAGTTTCATATGGCTCATGTCAAAACCAATAGAAAACAACCCCCCCCAGACCTCCAAGGTAATGCTCAGGAAGCTGTCCATAGAAATGAGAACAATAAAATGCAGTAAGTCAGAAACCACAAATACCTCACCCTCCTCCCCTGCTTCCTGAGACTGCAGGCAGAAATTCCTCCTGACACCCTAGCAAAGCAAGCCTTCCAAACCACTCTTCTCACAACCTTCTGAGGATCTGGTGAAAGCCAGACATCTTGAAAGTCACAACACATTCAGGCCTCACTGAACACAGGTTGTGAAGGGCTGTGATCAGGAAACAGAACAACAGTCCCACGGGTATGCTAGATGCTTCTAATTTTATTGTCCCAACTAGACATGAAACAAATCAACACAGAATAAAAATATTTTCACAGTTGTTTGGGGGATTTTGTTTGTTGGTTTGGTTTTTTAACTTTTCAAGCTTTTTCACCTTATCTAAATGGACAGATTCCTGTGAGGCACTCAAATTGTGATGAATCACATATCCTTGGTAAAGCTGTCCCTGTGAAAACATTTTGATCAGCCTTAGATTCTACAGAAAACCAGAAGCTGAACATTCACTGCTGAGATTCCCTTACCACCACCAGCCTCCCTTGGCTCTTGCCAGTCAGTAACTTGGTCACTATGGAATACAGTAGCACACAGGAGAAATCAGAGTCCCCTCCTACAGACAGAACAGTCTGCTGCTCTGAAAGGGATCATTAAGCTGCTAGTAACAACATTTCCTGACCTGCAGACATTGGTCATTAGGAAGGAAAGTCCTAATATCAGAAGAGACATAAAGACTAAAAAGCAACCTAACAGCCTGGTTTGCTGCTGGGGATGCTGTAAAGATCACGCTGTGTATGGCATGATCACATGACAAAGAATGGAAGTCTGTCCCATTATTTGTTTTATCTTACATATTCATTTCTCCTCCAAGATTCCTCTTGGAAGGCCAGTTTGTTGATAACAGTAAAAAACAAGTGTCACTTGCTTTGATTTAGTCCTAGAGGAAAACAAAGCAGAGCATAGCCAACTAGGAGGAATAAATGCATTTATACAAAAAATTCTCAGGCAGATGAAGGAGCTTTAAAAAAAAATATATACTTGAAGTTCTGCACCTAAATGTTTGGAAAAATAAGGTATAGTTGAGGTGCAACCTCAAAGGACTGGAGGTGGAACAGTCTGGCTTGTGATGTTAGTTCTCCCTGATCACATCAAGCCATGTCCTCCCTCCACATACCTCAACAAAACACCACATCTGAAGACTTCAACTGCAGCCTTTCATGGAGTACTGCAACTTGGCTTTTGTTCTGTGAACGCCAGACATCTTGGCAGGGTGTAAAAGCAGGAAATTCACAGCTTTTCATCATGGCTTATTGTGAATAGCAGACCCTCTCTTACCCCATATGACCAAAGGCAAACATAGGCTTAGGGATTCTTCAGATAATGAAGCATTTCTGTTGCCTTTAATTTCCTTTAAACACTTTCTTCCATAAAAATCCTCTTTTGAGACAAAACAATTTGAGACAGAGCTGACTGAACTTACAGCTTTAAACAGTCCTGGCTTCTAAGGACTTCTTATCACCCTTTCCATTTGTGTTTCCAGATTCCCAGAATGAACAAGGATTCAGAAGATCCTCCATTTCCAGCAGCAGCGAGAACCCCCCTCTTTCCCCACTTGAAGATCAGCACCTCCAGCCCAGCAGTTCATGGACTGAACCAAGAACGAGCTGCTGGCACAGACTCCTACCTGATCACCGCCAGCTTGCTGAAACAGGGCAGCAGCTGCTGTACCCCATAGTCGTTGATGTTGTTGTTGTCCAGGTCCAGAGCCAGGCGCTTCTGGAAGTGGTGCAGGAGGAAGGCGATGGCGCTGCAGTCGGCGGAGCAGGCGTTGCAGTGCGTCAGCTTGAGGTAGTTGGCCTGCAGGCGCCGGGCGGCCGCCCGCCCCACCTTCTCGCTCTGCGTCTCATACAGGCACCTCAGCATCCACACGAAGTTGGGCTGGACCTGCACCTGATTGTAGCGTGAAAGCCTGGAGCGAGTCAGGCCTTTCATCTGGGATTTCATGCTCTCCCCAAGGTATGTGGTGAGAGTCTTCCTCTTCCTCTTGATGACTGCAGGCAAAACTAAATGTCTGAAGAGCTTCTGCTTGGATCTAGAGAGCAGGCCGCAAAGAAACAGGTTGGTAAAATGAAAGTGTTCTTTATTTCGGAAAGGATCCACCCCTGCTAGGTGTTTCTTCAACCAAGGAATACGAAGGCAGGTAGGCTGGGCAGTCTCTTTGGAAGAACATTCATTGAAAAACTGAAGTAACTGCTTAGCGCTCACTTTTTCATCAATAACCAGGAACAAAGCTGTGAAAAAAGACTGAAGGGTTAAGTGCAGGAACTCGTAAGTGGACTCACTGTTACAGACACTGTAACCTTTAACTGTCCTGAGGAAACCCAACTGCAAATCTCCTTCAGAAATATTCACTGATGAGATCTCTTCCTGCTCAAAGATAAAGACAGAATTCTCCGTCCCTTTGTATGCCAGTTTACCCAAAGCTAGAAGAGTTTCCTTTCTTGCTTTGAATGTCTCTGCTTGGCTCCTGGTGTTGTTCTTCAGCAAACTTGTTTTCAGAGATCGATTCAGATGGACTTCAGTCATGAGCAAAAATACATCTGTTAATGTAACAGAACAGTCTGGAAGCTCGTGGCTGTCAAACATGGAATGGAAGTGTTCATAGCATTTAAAGATAATCCAGCAAAATAAAGGCACTGAACACAGACTGCAGAGATTGGGGTTAGCTTCCAACTGGTTCAACACCAGTGTTCGTTGCCCCTCATCTTTGAAAAACATAGCAGTGTATTCTTTCAGATTATTGCTGGAGAAACCACGGAGCAACACTTTCTTTCTAATGATGTTTCTTTGGATTTCAGTTCCTGTCCTCGCTGTGAGAACTTTCTTGGATCCCTTAAGAAGCCTTCCTCTGAGCAGGCTTACCAGGAGCACCAGGGGGTGGATGGGTTCATTGGGTGAACACATCTCAGGCACACTACTGAGGTCAAAGCTGGAATAGATCTCATCGAAGCCATCAAATGTGAAAAGAACTGTATGAGGGAATTGCAGGATGTGATGGAACACCTCTGTGGGGTCGTGGTCTGGGTAGCAATTATATTTGAAGAGTAGGTCTTTCAAACATATGGCTTCATTCTCCTTAAAGCAACTGAACATCCTACATCGGAAACGGAAGAAAAATTTGGCCCCTACGTCAAATTCTTTTCTGGCCCAAAGGTTTTGTATCCTCTGCAGCAAGATGGATTTTCCAATTCCTGCATCACCAAAGACATAAATAGTCTCTCCATCTTCATTAATTAGCCCAACTGCATCATCAAAGAGGGCTTCTAATTGGCACGCTTTACCTAGGCTCTCATTGGTGAAGCTGACCAGCTCCATAACACTGTTAGAGTAGATGTCCTCAAGCAGCATCTCTTCCCTCTGACCGTATGACATAACAAACTTGGAGTCCCGTCCCAGTTCATATCTGAGTTTCTGGCAATACCTGCTAACTGAAAAGACAGTGAACTGTTACTCAACAGACTGCTACTGAAAAGCTGATGTATGCAATGACCCACCTCTTTGGGAACTGAGAAAGGGTAATAAGCAGAAGTAATTCTAACGTAAAATTGGTTCTTTGGCAGATTACTTCTATTTGTGCTGCCACCATCACTCTCCTGGGAAATTCAGACACTAATGAAAAGTAACATATAAGCCACCATTCCCTGAAAGCCAGTACTGACACTACATTGCTTGAAGGGGCTGCTATCTTTCAGCTGAGACCCAAAGGCCAGTCCCTGACCCTTTGCTAAAGCTGTTTTATTCTCTGCAAAAGGCTTGCTGAAGTTGTTGGACACTGATTTGTTTTGGCATCTGCCTTTTCACTATGGTTATATTTTACCTGCAATTTCTGTCAGGTAGGTGGTTATTCTTTCCTAACTTGTTTGTTATTTTTTATTATTGTAAATAGAAGGTTTGTGTTTTAGAAACTGGGTGCCAGGAACCTCAAAATATTTTTTCAAGATGACAAAAAAAAGTCTCAGTTATTGTCCAACGTTGGCTTGTATTTTTAGTGCAACAGACACTTTGCTTCAGATGGGGCAAAGTAATTATTGTATTTCTATAGTAAGAAAAAACCCTCTCAATAGGAAAACATTTATTTCTGCAGTACTTTGACTTTTTGTATAACTCACCATTTAGGATCACAAAATAATTCAGGTTAGAAGGGACTTCAGAAGGTCTCTTGTCCTACCTCCTGCTCAGAACATGGTCATTTATGAGATCAGATGAGGTTACTCAGGGCTTTAACTAGTTGGATCTTGAAAACCTTCAAGTATGGAGGCTGCATAGCCTCTCCAGGCAACCTGCCTCTTTGCTTGACTGACCTTCTCAGGAAATATTGGCTATTCATTGCCAAAACATCATGTTGTTGATAATAAATTGTTTGGAGCCTAGAAAACACTACAGCTGGCACAAGATGGTTATGCCATTACACTGCATATCCACAAACAAAATTAAAAAGATCTTGATCTTAGCAAAGCAGAATATATCAACTTGACTGTTATGTACACAGTGTGCTTTTAGTGATTTGGCTGGCACTGCAAGCAGGAACAGCACACATAGTTATCTTCCCTGGCTGGGTCTGCCTAGACCCCTGTGCTGCTATGTACATGGTTAGGGCCTCGTCCATAGCAGTGTCATTCTAAGGGAAGGGATATAGGTGCATGGCCTTACCTGGATCTGTATTTACCACAAGTTTACTACAAATATTCTCCGAAGGCTTGTAACCTATTTCATCCAGCCAAGGCTGTAGTTCATAGTAAGCATCAGTAACTTTCTGCAGGACATAGATGAAATATTCTGAAACTTCTTCTCCCTTGCTTTGAACCAAATCTAGAAGTTTGCGAACCTGAAGAAACACCACAGGAAAGGTCACTGATAGCACTTGATCCCAGTTAAGGAAGGGTCACTGATACATAGCACTTGATCCCAGTTAAGGAAAGGTTACTGATATATAGCACTTGATCCCAGTTAAGGAAGGGTCACTAATACATAGCACTTTATCCCAGTTAAGGAAGGGTCATTGATATATAGCACTTTTTCCCAGTTACACTTGTAGAATGCTTTGGGATCCTTGCAGGGGACCAAAATCAGAACTGGTTCTTCAAAAACTTGGCAAGCTAAGGTTTGAAGTTGTAGTTAAATCATATGCTAACCAAAAACAAAAAGGATAAAAATGGCTCCTCAAGAGGGATCCTAAAGATTTCCTCAGCTTGGCTGAGTAAAATTCCATGCTGGTTAAAATAAAAAAGGTGAGGTTTCTCAGTGCCCTAAATTCACCCTGTGGTTTGTAAATACTCCAAGCACTGTTACTACAACTAATGGCACCAGGCAGTGGAGCAGTTCGAGACTAAGCACAACCTCTAAGGGAAAGGCAGAGACTGCAACCCTAGTACAAAACCTGCTACAAACAGAGCAATCTTCTGGGGACCCATTTTGAATGCCTGGACCCTCTTCTTGCTAGAACTGAATAAAGAATTCAGTTCTAAACCAGACAAAGCTTTTCTAGAGACTGTGGTCTCTTTTGAGCTGAAAGCAGGGTGAGGCACACGCAGCACAGCAAAAACATGGTATTTTTTTGACAATTGGTATGCTCTGGAAAGCTATTTTACGTGGAGTCCCACAGAGTCCACTCCTGCTGCGTGGCCTCCCCCTCGGCTTTGTCACAGCATCAAGTGTGTTCTGCTGAACACTAAGAGATGATCACAGTGTGCACTGATGCAGCTCTGACCCTATACACAGAATGAGCACTGTGTTACCATCTCAACTTCCCACCAAGAACCATGATTTTATGAAAATCCGCACTGCTGGTGAACTGAATTTTAATGGTTTGCCTGCCTCTAACTGTGGCCCTGGTTGGAAGCTGCATGGCTGGCTCATCAGGGAAATAAATGAAGACTTTGTTTGAAGCTATGATGCAGAGAGCAACTGTGCACATGTGATAATTTCCTACTATCAGAAGACCAGGAAATAATTTTTGCTACTGACGTCCAAAGATAATTCAAAACTTCAAATGTGCCAAGATATATCAATTTTCCATACAAATAGTTAGAATGTACACAGATGTGTTGGAGACACCCAGAAGTAATGGGCTGAGGAAACTCCATAATAACAAAGATTAGAAAATACACTAGACATAAAATTGTCATGTAAGCCCATAAAAACCAGTGGTAAATTGAAAGTAACAAAAAAACGTTTAGTAGTGAAATAAAAAGAATACCTTATCTGCTTGAGTTGGAAACTGGACGACAATCTCTGCATCCTCAGTGGAGAAGTAGTCATTCTTAATCAAGTTGTCAATCAAACACTGTGTGTTTCGGATTCTACTGACCAGAAGTTCTCTGTATACCTTCAGCAGAGCAATGAAGGATGGAGGACTTGCTCCTGGAGGTTTTTCCACAGAAATCTCCAAGTTAGCACGACATTGGCCTTCCATATTTGAGATAGCAAGAAGCTGTTCTGTCTAGTCTCATTTTTGACAACCTGTCCATGTGCAGTGAGAAGTCAGCTTGGAGTGAACTTCAGGGAAACACCATCTGTCCATCACATTACCAAGCCTGTAAAAAGTAATTATAGAGAACCTCAATTTAAACCTTATCCTATGCAGATACATCCTTCAATTAGCCATCAAAGATACTTCCAGCTCTGCATAATATGGCCAACTTTATTAGAAAGGGTTCAGGTTTTGCAAAAAAAAAATAAAATCCGTGTTGGTCAGGCTCCCTTCTGTCCCAGGACTTTACTGTACCTCACCTCAAACACTACCACTGGCATCTGCTTTATTAAGTGCCTGTTCTTAGTGCATAATTTAATATTTTTTATTAGCTTTTCATGCTTCAATAGACAAAGCAGGGCATCTGTCCAAACATATCTGGACAAGGAAATAAATGGAGTAAGATTATATTTCATAGAAAGTAATTCTGTAGGAGGAACTAATAGGCGAGGCCTTGTGAACTCTGAGACAGTTTTAGCTAAATTAGGAAAAAGCATTTAGCTTCAGGGCACTGGCTTTGAGAGGCAGTAGTGAGACTGCAGGAAAACCACTGATCAGATGCTTCTGTTAAGAAAGCCAAGAATAAAATGATGCCAAGGGTGAAAATGCTGCTGTAGATGTCAACAGTAATGCACCACTTAGGGCCAGAGTGCTTCACACCTCCTAAAAATACTGGTTCAGACAGCATGTAAACTAGGGAAAATATTGCATTGGTTTAATTTGGTTAATTGTGTAAAATTCAGGTTAGTAACCACTTGGTAATACTACCAAGGATCTGGACTTCACAACCACAGGGCAAGACAGCTTAGCTCCTCTGATCTCAGGAGACCAGTAAGTCCCAAATGGAAACTGCTGACCTGCACTGATGCAGGTAACTGTGTTGTGTTGAGCTAAGGCTGGGCAATCCCTGTTCTGGATTTCAGCCAACTCCAAAATGGCAAAACTGAATGGAGTGCAACCAAGTGATCTGACTTTCTTACCACACCAGTGTGTGATTGCATCTGCTCAGACAAATCAACCTTTCATTGCACCAATCACATGATCACCAGATGAAGTGGCTGATTTCTGAGTCACTCAGCTTCCTAGAAGCCACACTGGCACATCTCTTTGTTCAAGAGAGCTCATTCCATAAAGGAACTCTATCATGAAGACAAAACAGTGTCGCAAATGCCATTTAATCTAAAGCTTTTGCAGGCTTTTAGTTAAAGAGATAGTCACCTGAAAACACATGCAATAGAAATATTAACCCTTTTCTTTCCAGATACTGCATCTACCCAATGTTTCCTGCTTGCTCTGGTTATTCCAGGACCACATTATCCTAATGCATTTTCCTTCTTTCTACTTTGTAAGAAGAACTGAGATAAAACATCCATGAAACTGTAACAGCGAACCAAAGTACTGTCATCATGTGTGCAAAACAAAGACAAGGATTTTCTTCACTCTTGCAGATCTGTCTACAAAGAGGATAAGAAAGGGATACAGCAAAAAGACAAGCACACAGAAAATACCGACAGATCAAAAGTTCTCAAAGATGCCTGCCCTGCATCTAAGTCCAGTTCAGTACAGATCCTGGTTGCTACTGGAAAGGGTGTGCATATATATGCTGCAGAAGATAGCGTGTTCCCTTTCCCAATGGGTGATCTGCAAGAGTACTGAGAAACAAGAGAGAAATAAAAAAATAACATAAAGTAAGTCTAAGTATCAAGGGACAAAAGGAGAAAAAAATGCCAAGTAGGGCACTCAGAGCTGGCAATATGAATTCTGGGCATGCTGATGTACTCAGTGATATTTTTAATGGCAATATTAACTTTAAGGCAAAAAGCCCCACATCAGCAAGTACTAGAGAAAACAGTAATTTATATCAGTGTCTTTTAATAGGGAAAAAAAAGGAAATTTCCACCACCCATAGACACTGTATCAGATGAGCAGCTGAGCAGGTTAAACGGTGCTGGAACATTCCTGACTGTAGTTAAGAGCAAGACAGGCATGTACATGTTTGTAGCAAAGTGTATTAGCTCTGTGAAGAAACTTCAGGTCCTCACAGACTAAAATAGACATAGACATTTTCTACAGTAGCAGTTCTAAGGGCAACAGCACCTAAAAGTCCCCATGAACATGAGACATGTGCTTGTTCCCTCAGAGAAACACAGTCTGTAAGGTTCTGACAGACAATTTTGTTTTGCTCAAAAGGTTTTTTTGTCGTTGGTTTGGTTTGCTGGTTTTTTTGAAAGCACGAGGCCAGTGTGTTGACATCATGAGTTCTCCAACTTACCTGCAAGTCACCTCTTTCTGGAAACAGGCCCAGCTTCCATAGTGCTTTAACGTGAGTCTTTTCAGTGCAGGATCACGAGGTTACAAAGCACTAGGTCTTTTGTTAGAAGGATCTGTTAGTTTTACAATGCTGGGTTACACATCTTGTGTGTTTAAAGGTAAATGCTGATGTAGCTTATAAATATGCTGGGAAAGCATTTCCTTGCTAGAGTGCATATAGTGTTCTCTGCCTCATCTTGAGCACTCCAGATGCTGAGTTCAATTCCAGTGCAATTCTTGTTGACTGATGTGGCATCAATCATGGGGACACTGTTGGAAAAAATCCTGAGACACCTCAGTGCACTGACCAAGGTGTAAGAACATCCACTATGGAGAACTACTGCCTCTTTTCTGGAACTGTTCCATTTCTGAATAGGCTAATGAATAAAATGTGTTCTGACAGAGCACCTGTTGTAGCAGCAACGGCTTGTGAACACATCTGTGTAGAGAAATGAGGTGTGTACACAGAGAGTTCAGTACACTGGGAGAATGGGAATGATTTGCAAGCTTGATACAGGATACAGTGGTTGAAACAGCAGAACACCTAAGGAGAAATGGAGAGAGACGAGAGATGATACCTGGATGAAGCAGAAGTCTAGCATGGGGAGACAACAGAAGAGGTACTTACAGGGTCAAGTATCCTATTTGTGAACAGAAGGGACTTCTTGTTCCTGAGAGGAAAAATAAAACCCAGCAATTTACTTAAGAGTCTGCCAAAGATTTTGGAGAGGAAATTCAGTTAGCTGTTTGGGGGACAGAAGCTTTAGTAAAGTGAAGAAGACAGAAAACAGGCTGTCAGGATTCAAAAGAACCAGAGTGGTCACCCATCAGTTCTAAAGGCAAAGACGGGAGAGAAGACAGGGCCTTGGACTCATAAAGTGTCCATGGGGACTGAAGTGATGTGAGTAGCAACAGCAAGTGTGGCAAGAGATGCTTATCATGAGCCTGCAAAACTGAGAACAACGAAGAGGAAGCAAGATTGGGATCATGCCAGGGATAAGGAGGGAAATGAAAAAGGAAATAGAGCTTCGTCATAATTAGAGGTGTGGTAAATGTATCATTGCTTACATTTTTAATAATCCATGTCTTTAAGCCACAGAGGCACCATGGCCTCTGCATGAAGGCACTGACACTTTTATCTGGTGGTTCTTCTGACTTCCCCCTACTCCCAGTATTGTGCAATTGTATATACATTCACATCTGCCCTTCTCACATCCTCTTTTCACTAAAATCTCCTTGAATTGTCTAACAAAACTGCTATGCCTGTTCAATTTCCAGTGCTGCAAGTCCTCTAGCAGTGAAGAATACACTGCTTTATCACAGCAAGGTCTTACCAAACGTAAATGGTGTAAATAAAGGGGCTGAAGGATCTCGAAGAATAGCAAAGAAAATACAAGAGGAAAATTAATTAACTGTCCCTTAAAGAGGCTGATTTAAGACCAATCTAGAATATTTCCAAAGAGATGAAAACTTAATCAATACTGCTTCTATAGTCCTGGCAAATGTTCCTCCAAATTGCCTGTGAAAAAAAGTCCTGTGCCACATACCTAGCTATCTGCAGCCAGTAGCTGGACCATCTTCAGAACTTCCACAGCACCCGGCAGTCAGCTCTGGCAGGGCAACAGCAAAGCACATAGACCTCGGTGTGGATGCCCCTGTAGCCTTCTGTCCATGGTATTAAAAATGCAGTTTCTCTTAGGTGGCTGTGTGAAAAGAGCTCTCAATTTCAGGTGGAAATCGGTGCTCTTTGTGCCTCCAGGTCAGATCTGTTCCCTGAGAAAACCTATTCTACAGTGTCAGCCACCTCACTGCAGAGTCACTACAGCAAGAGAACCGGAGACTGACGTGCTATTTCATTAATGATGGCAATCTAGACTCAGTCAGGCCAGTGTAAACTCAAATGTGTTGCTGTCATCAGGGGAAGAAACGAGCCTGACGCCGCATCTTACTTCCTGGGCGCCACGGCAGCGGGTCGAGGCCGCGGCCGATGGACGGGAGAACCAGCGCCGCGAGGCGGCTCTCGCTTTAAAACAGCTACGTTACGCGGTTCGAGAACAGTGAATAAAGCGTAGAGACCAGCGGCAAACGGGCACGTACCTACCCCTGCTCCCGTCCTTCAGCACCCCGCTACCCCTGCCCGACGGCCTGCGGGGAATCGCCCCCGGCCAGCCCCGGGACCACCACCAGCTAACCGCGGAGCCCCGAGCGCAGCGGGCTGAGGAAGCGCCATGAAGCCTCAACTTCTCCGTCCCGGAGCGCCAGCAGCCCCAACTTCTCCGTCCCGGAGAACCAGCGGCTAACCGCGAGGCCCGGCCGCAGTCCTTCCCCGCCCCTCGCAACCACCGGGCGGGGAGAGAACTCGGATCCCCTCCCGCCGGCCCGCCCGCCGCAGGGGCGCGCCCGCCCCCCCCCCCCCCCCCCCCCCCCC
>JANHGL010023616.1:0-16086 GCA_024611195.1 Ceyx melanurus | reverse complement strand
TATACACTCATATATATATACACACACACTTGTAGACACATAGACATTATTACTGTCCAGTAAATTAAGACTTCTGCATAGATTAACTGGCTTTATTTTGCTATACCTGAAGCAACAGATTAAGAAGTAGGAGGTCAAGGCAGAAGCTTGTCTTAGCATCTTATCTCAAAATAGTCACCTTATCATGCCAGTAAGTACACAGCAATATGAAATTAGCTAAATAAGATGCATATGCTTCCCATAAGCATTAGAAAAAACAGATAAAATATTTTCTTGCCAAATAAAATCCCTTTATTTTACCATTTCCCACAGTGCTCCTCACTGTTTCATATTTAAAACATTTTTTAGCTTAGACATACATCTCTTGTATTATCACATTTGTTAGTCATTAGATGAGAGAGCTTCTGTTCCAGTATTTTTTTTTCTAATTTGCTTTTATTTTTGCCAAGCATGGAGTGGAATTCTTTAAGGAATAGAATTGCTTATTGACTGATGGTTTAAAGAATCACTTCATATATATAATTTGTAAAAAAAAATTAAATAAATCTCAACAAAGTGTTTTATGAAACCAGTATTGAGAAACATTTAATATACTAAGCTTATTTGGAGACATGAGCCTTATCATGATTTGTAAATACCTATTTAATGGTGATGGTGCATTTTGTTTGCAATTCAAGTACAGTATGATGTATTTTCAACTGTTATTTTGATGCTAAATTTTAATTGGCAATTTCTACACCATTTCAGGTATTTATTTTGGACAGAGTGGGGACAGACCCCTTGCATTGGCAGGGCACACTTAGATGGCTCTGAGAAGGTGGTGCTTGTGAGCCTGGGGATTGCATGGCCCAATGGGATTTCCATCGACTATGAGGTTAGTTCCTCTGTCTTGCAGTATATCCTAAAATGTACAGCATTTGTTATGGTTCATTAGAGCCAGCTGCTCTTCTGCTTTAATTCAATCTTAATAACTCTTAATTAAATACTTGGCCAAGACTGTTGATGTTTCCTTTAAAATTAATCTTTAGGAAAATAAATTATATTGGTGTGATGCTCGTACGGACAAGATAGAGAGGATTGACCTTGAGAGTGGAGGGAGTCGGGAGATTGTGCTGTCAGGGAGCAATGTGGATATGTTTTCAGTCGCCGTGTTTGGAGCTTACATCTACTGGTCTGACAGGTAATTTATTTTTCATAAGTATTTGAGTCTCAAAATGTTATTTCAGTGCCAGGTGCTTCACCTTTGTAGGATTAGCCATTCCTTAGCAAGGTCACAGAACGGATCGCACAAACCTGTGCAATTTCCCAAGAAAGGGCATTGCTGCTGCTGAAAGCTCCAGCGTAGCAGTGTCACAGATTAGATCAGCTTTCTTTGCCTTATGTCAGGTGAACTCTACTGCCCTTCAGTCGTCTGTTTGGTGTGAATTAGTTGAGGATTGTTGATGAGACATCTTCGACTTTTTTGGCAGAGCACATGCAAATGGCTCTATTAGAAGAGGCCACAAGAATGAGGCCACGGATGCTGTGACCATGAGGACTGGCCTTGGAATAAACCTGAAGGAAGTGAAAGTCTTTAATAGAGCACGAGAGAAAGGTTGGCTGTTCTTAAGGATGCTATTCATTGTTCTAATATCACCTGCTACTTTTGATATATGTTAAAGCATACCAAAAGTTCAGTAATCACTGATTTTATCTCCACTTTTTGCTCTTGAAGCATTTATTTTTTTAAGCTGAAATTAATGCACTAATGAAAACATATAGTACAAATTCTACTAAAATACTTTGGAGTGTTTTAAGGGGAAAACCAAAACCAAAACACTTCCTATCATTCCAGGCTTGGTGTTTTTTATTTTGGTTTTGGTTTATTTGGTTTTTGTTGTTGTTGTTTTGGTTTGTTTTGGTTTTGGTTTTTTTTGTGATACTAAAAAGATACTTTTAGGAATGAGAGACCCTGAACTGTGCTTTAAAGAGCAGTAACCTCAGGCAGTCTCAGATTTCTGTTGGAAAGCAAACCAGATCTATATATTTTTTCACAGCCAGACATTCACAGCCCTGTGTCTCAAGTATTTATTTCCTGAAATTACTTGGGTTTTAGTCCTACCTAGTTTTTTGTTTGTTTTTTTTTTTTCCGTGTCTGGGAAGTGACTTTGTAAATAATCAGATTTCCTTCATACTTTATTTGTTTAGCAATTTCAAGGGACACACTGTGATTTATTATATCACTGGTTACATTTTTTTCTCCATTACCTAAGAATCATCTTGCCTTTAGCTGTCTTTTCCCTCCTAAAATTCTGTGTTTGAAGAGACCTTGAAAAACTGTTTTCAGTGAGTAAAGGTAGATAGAAGTCTATCAAATGAAGATTTTCTTAGAACAAACTGCTGTCCAAACAAAAATTTCCATAAATATTCACAAGGGAGGGGAAGACTCACTCTAATACAAGATAAATTTTTAATATAAATACATCTTTTGTGTTGTTAGTGCTCAAAAATTACTATAATCACTGTACTGTGTACCTGAAGGTCATGTTTTATATACACCTTTCCTAAATAGCTACATTAAATATGACATGTAAATTAAACCTGCATTTTGAAATAAAATGTATTTAAGAATCAAGAAAAACTCATATTTTCATGTATTTTTAAAGGAAATTTTACATAATAATTTGCAAACATGTATGAATTTCACTAAGAATTTCTTCATGTAACTTCAGAGTACTGTGGGCATCATTTATGAATAAAACCAAAATCCACATAAAAATTCATTCTTTCTTTTAACTAGGGTAGAAATAGTTAATGTCTGCTTGCTTGGAAGGGCTTAATATTATAGAATTAGGAAAATGGAATTATTTTGATCATTTAAGTTTAAAGAGTGCATTAGGAATAGTAGAAACAGTTACTGAGGCTGGGCTTGTTGTTCTGGGTTTGGTTTTTTTTTAAGATGTAGGTAGCTTCTTGACATTGTAGCATAAAACCAAAATTCCAGCCCACCAAAAAAAGCCCTAAAGAACCTCAAACAAAAAAAACCAACCTGTGCTGATTGTGATAAATGCTTTTTTTTCAAACACCTGTTTTACCCTTCCCAATGAGCCAGTCCTGCTGTTCACAAGCAGATTCTTATCCTTCTGTGCTTAATTACCTGTGTGCAAGGACGTGCCCTAACTACACTGGCTTCAGAATTGGCCATTTAAAAAGTTATTTACAGCTGGTAAACTGTGGAATCATTGAAGTTTTCAAAGCTGTTTTTAGAAGCTTGAGGATCTTTTTCATATCTTTTCCTTTCTCTCCTCAATGTTTCATCCTTCCAAACAGATATTAACTTTTCTAGCCTAATAAAACTTTAGAAGAATCTCTAAAACTAACAATGTAAAAAAATGTATATAGCTAAATTCCGAATGTTTTTACATAAATATACATATGCAGAACTCATGTCATTTTTTCTAGTAACACAAATTTCAAGTTTGCTAATTTTAAGAGCAAGTTGGGTCCCATCCCCCATTATTTTTACTTAAAAGTATCTTCAGCTTGAAGTGTATCAGTTAAAAATACAGACAACAGCACTTTCAGACACTACATATTCCCTGAAAATTATTATAATTTCTACATGAAAACAGTCTATGTAAAACTTTTTTTTTTCTCTGTCACTCTGTGGAGAACTTACAGAAATGGGAAAGTTACTATATTGAAAGAACTGAGTTGTTAAATGGAAAATGCAGTCAGAAACAAACTAAATTATCTAAACTAACTGTAATAGTAATTCATACATAGTCCAACAAAGACAAATAGCTCCTAATCATTGAAAATTACTGTAATTCTAGCTATTGCTTGCAACAAATCATTCAAGTTACTGAGAGTGGTGTGCACTTGTCAGAAAGCATTTGTTTTTAAGTCAGGTTTTAAAGGAAATTAGACCAAAATGTTAGGAAATGTCTATGAAAAAGAGGGAAGTAGATTGACACAGTTTTTTACCTGTCAATATGCAAGTTTTCATTTTAATAGAAATTGTCTAAAAACAGTACTGTATTCTGAGGGTATCTAAAATTTACATTTTGCCAGTAACAGGTGTTTTAAAAAAAGCAAAATTAAAAGCACTTGAAACAGTCTTTAAGTCTCCAGCTCATTATGGGGGGATAATGCATTTTATCATCTTCTATTGATAAAATAGATACTCTTGTGAATTGGAACACATATTAAATATATTTTCTCATTAATTGTATACTAGAAAAAATGGTTTTAGGTTATGGTTAAAAGATTCTTTTTTCTTTTTCTTTTGTCATTTATTTTACTGGTGTGTGATTATTGCAGAAACAGTTTTAAGAGAAGAAGTCTTAGAATCCTTAACATCTATGTGCAGTTACATTTGCAATGACATTTTTCTCTCTTAACCCAGTGTAATATTGTAAAAGGTAGTGAAAAAAAAAAGGATTATTTCTATTTTACAGGTACTAATGTCTGTGCCAAGAATAATGGTGGGTGTCACCAGCTTTGCCTTTATCGGGGAAACGCACGGAGAACTTGTGCGTGTGCACACGGATATCTTGCTGAAGATGGAAGTACTTGCCTCAGACATGAAGGTTACTTGTTGTACTCAGGAAGGACAATATTAAAAAGTATACATCTTTCAGATGAAACCAACTTAAATTCACCAGTAAGGCCATACGAAAACCCAGAGTACTTCAAAAATGTGATAGCTCTTGCCTTTGACTACAGTCTGAAGGGAAGGGGCACCAATCGCATATTCTTCAGTGATGCACACTTTGGAAATATTCAAGTTATTAAAGACAGCTGGGCTGGCAGAAAGGTGCTAATTGAAAGTAAGTAAAAAGTTCTTTTCCAAAATACTTCTTTTATTTCAGTAAACATAAAGTTTAATTATTTCACTTAATAAATGAATGGAAATTTGAGAATCACTTGACTCAAAAGAGTAAATATGTCAGTAACTGTTTATAATATTTAAGTGTATAACACTATTATTGTAGTTTATCCCTACATCCTATACATCCTAAATCCTATATATTTAAACATTATTGTTAAAATTACAAGTTCAGAATAATTCATTTTATGATGGGTAAAGCATATTACTAGAAAACAGAAGTGAAAATGATGGTGCTTAATTGTAAGGAGCTTTGCTGTTGAAACAAAACCTCGTACTTAGAAATAAGTCCCCTTACTTTATGAACCTATCAGTTGTCTATTTGTCTACTTAAAAGGCCTGGAGTACTGTAAGATACTTCTGCTGACATAATCATTCCTTGGCCTAAAATATTAGGGCCCTGATCTGTGTGTCCAGTTGACTCGCCCTTCTTGTATTGAGCCCCAGAAAAGTAACTTGTACTCTGTGATACTTGGAGACAAATTCCAACCTAGGGCATCGTTTGCATTTTGTAAAGGCTTGCTCAGTAATTTGCACTTATGCAATGCCTTCATTCACCACACTAATAGGAAGAGCTGTAGAAAATGTAGTATTTTTTTAGCCTCTGAATGCTTGAAGCTTGGCATTGCTAGCGTGGATTATTGCCAATATCATCACCAAAGTCTTCAGGAGAAAACACAAAACATATTTTGCAGCTGAGGCCTCAATAAAATCTTCTGAGGAACTGGCACCAAAATCTTTATTAACAAAATCTAACATAATTTTGATACGAGGTCTATGTAAAAAATTTTCATGGTTTATCATCATAATATCAGAATACAAGGAAAATATGTAAGTTATGTGTCCTTAATGCTAAACATCCTAAAATCTGTTCTACAAAAATCTACCTTCTAAAAACCTCCCACCTTTCATTTCCATTCCAGTAACATGAAGTAAGCCTCATGCATATGTAATCAGTTATCAGATGCATATATTTACTGTGCTTCTTCTTGTCTTCCTTGTAATTTTTGAGTATTTACTGGTATTTACTGGAAGCTTCAGTTCATTCCTGTAACTGTTTTCCAAAGTGTCTGAAGCAGTGCATGGTTTTGCTCTTTATGTTGTCAATAATTCTCATCTGAATTTCTGAAGTTCTATGTTGTGATGCCTATGGCATTGCTATGTATAGATCTTTGGGTCAAACAGTTCAATAAGAAGACCAAAGAAAGTGATTAGGGAAGAGTGAAGTGCATTTGACGTGGAACGTTTTCACCCTTTGCTGTTGCACCTTAGTGGAAATAGTTTTAGAAAAGACAGAAGTTGAACAATTTTAACTGATAAATATTGTTCTCCAACTGATATGATAATTGTATCATTATGTATCTCAGCACTGTGGCTCTTGGAAGGTATTAATGGCATGGAAACTGTTGACACTAATGAATGGAAAAGCACTTTTCAAATATGATACAAGGCTTTTTTTTTTTACTTGGATTTTTTATGTGTCTATATTTTAGAAAAGTTAATGATATCTGTATTAAGATAGGGTGAAGAGAAACTAAGCAGTGTTATCAGGATGTTCTCTTAACTCTTAGGAAAGCATTCAAACCTAGGGGTTCACAGTTGAGGTTAACTGTATGAGAGACACAAACAGCTCAGAAGTGAGCAGTGGTGGCATACAAGCACTATTTTAATGCTGCTGTTATAGGACCAGATTAAAAATACTGCACAAAAAGCTACTGGAAATACATTTAAATCAGACAAAAAGAAAGAAATACTGGTGAAGCACCAATGCAGATACAAATTGGTTTTTTTTAAAAGAACAATAAAGTATTCTTCATTACTTTATAATAGGTTGTACAAGAGCTAAAGACATTCCATAAAGCATAGTTGAGAATTATAGTTTTAAGAAATTGTTAGAAAGTGTTTCTACTTGTAATCTTAATATGCTTGATTTCATTTTTCATTAGCAGAGTCAGCACTCTGAATAATTGAATGTCAGATGAAATTTTGTATCCTTGCAAAAAATGTACTGTATAAGCTTGGGATGTATTTGTGAACTATGGTGTTTGTTTTCTAGAGATGCTTCAGGGTTTATTTTGATTGTAAATGAGAAGGGTTATCACATCCCTGTATATGTTAGTTTTTTGTTCTCCCTCATGGATTTTAACCCCCTTTTCTTTGTGTGAAGTCATTCATTTTAAATTGGTATTTCTGTACTACATATCCTTCCCTTCTACTGTCTGCACATGATTTTCTCTCACTGTAAACAAGAGACAGTTCATGAGTCTGCTTAATGTAGTGGAAGTATTTGAAAACTGTGATGCCTATAAAGGAAAAGCAGTGGTAAGACAGGCTGACACCAGTGATTCCATTCATGTCAAATTTGAAAACTTTCTGATTTCCATGTTAACTGTATGTGATTACATAGAAAATATTAAATGGCAGCCAGCTGAGAGTTTTATTTATAATGTTTCATTGCAGGATTAAAACCAATAACATATTTGATATTCATTTTGCTTTCTTTTCCCTCCAAAATAAGCATGCATATGTATAAAGTGTTACTTGTTTAGTTACTTGTGTAAGGAAGAGCTTCAAAATCACATTGCTAGCATCTAGTGTGGTTCTAATCATTCTGTAACCCCTTTCTACCTCCTTAAGTCTATGAATCATGTAAACCTTTACTTAATATTTAACTCAAGTAAACAGGGAACTTTCTATACAGGATACTATAGTTCCAGATTTGTAGTTCACTGGAGGTAGATCTACTCCTAAAGAATCCATTAGCTGATGGATTTCTACCACGCTGAAATCAGATATGCCACTCAAATCTAACAAGTTTGTAGCTTTGTTGCACACTAAAAGCAGAGTTAAGATATATAAAGAGCCCTTTGTTAAACAAGTTTCTAGTTCACTAAAAACAGATTTACAACTCACGAGCAGCCCATTACCTAACATGTTTTTAGCTCACTGAGAACAGATTTACTACCCAGAAACAACCCATTATCTAACATGTTTCCAGTTCACTGCAAACAGATTTACAACCCATACGAAGCTATTATCTAACATAGTTCCGACTCACTGAATATTGATTTAGAATTCATAAACAACCCATTATCTGACAAATTTTCACCTCACTGAACAGATTTGCAACTCATAAACAACCCATTAGCTAGCACATTTTCAGCTCAGGGAAAGTAGATTTACAGCGTATAAACAACTTTATCTAACTTGTTCCAGTTCACTAAAAACGGATTCAGAACTCACCAAGAACCCAGTACGTGGCAGGGTTCTGTCTTCAGCAGGAAGAAACAATAACAAGAAGAAAAAAAAACCAAACAAAAACAGTGTAGCATGTGCCTAGTATGTCAGCCCCTATCTCCTTTATTGTATTGCAACGTTGCATTTTGGAGTGGAGAGATTCTTATCTCTGAACCCTGCTGATGAAATTAGCATTATTTCTATTGGTCAGGCAGTAGGGGCTTTTTCTTTAGGTAACTTTATGGGGTTAATCTTTCTTGATTGCCAATTAAAAAAAAAAAAACCAACTTGTGTCTTGGCTGTGATTTCCCACAAGTATTCCTTTGGGTGAGGAATTATCTAACAGTTGAGTATCACTCATGATTTGATTGCTTTAGCACCATGTACAGTTTAATGCAGTCTGCAGACAGTTTTAAAAATAACTTACTGATGCAGCAAGACCTATTTTAAAGATGTTGTGACATGACTACCATCTTATACTGTGTGTTTTGATCTCAATCTTTCCTTCCAAAAGAAGTGTATGGTGGTTTTTTGGTTTTGTTTTTTTTTTGTGTGTTTTTTTTTGTTTTGTTTTGTTTTTTTTGTTGTTGTTGTTGTTGTTTTTTCCTTTCTTGCTTTAATTACCCACTTGGAGAATTAATGGACTATTGAGGGATAAAAAGGTATTTACTGTGGGGTCTCACACACTATAGCAGTTAAAGGCACAGGGTTATATAAGGAGGTATTTGACAATCTGACATTCAAAATTGCTACAGGTTATTGTTTTCTTTTGGAACAGTAGGGTCTGTTGTCCTCACTTAGGGACCCCAGGGGAGAATTTTACTCTTCTTTGTTGTTGTTCACTTCTGGACAGAGCAACACTATTATTTCAAACTTCTGAACCGGTTTCTGTGGTATTCAAACTGGAGGCCATTTCAAAGGCACTCTTAGAAATGTATATGAAGTACTTGAAGTCTTTATAGATACAAATAGACCTCTCTTCCATCTGCAAGTAATTTTAAAGTAGATTGAACCAACTGAAAATGAATTTTTTTTTCAACAGAAGGAAGCATCTGTTTGATGTATGCGATTTTTACTCTTGCATGCTTCTCCCTTCTGAAGCCTCATCTCCCATTGACTGTTGCTTGTTTTGTCAGCTGTTAAAGGGTGTTTACATTATTCCTAATGATGTGAGAATCTGAATACAGATTTCTTCTACATGAAGTTAGAGGTCTCACTTTGACTTACAGAAAGTTTGTGAAAGATAGTGCCCTATTCACAAAGTATAGTTTGTGTGGTTTTGCTGGAGAAAACACTAATGTGAGCCATAATTAAATTTACATAATGATGACCAGCATACTAAACTTTTTTGTTTCTTCTTGCACATATGATGATTATCATTGTGGATTGACCCATTAAACCAAAAATACATTCTACTGAATGGGATAAACATATGGGGTTTTTTCTATAATATCCAAGATTAAGCCCTAATTTGTGAACCATCTGCTAAACTTGCTGTCTTTACTTTGGCTTCTCCCTTCCCTGCCTGCCTAGAAGCAGAGTGCCAGAGAAGCGTCTGTTTCCCTTCTTCCTTCCCTTCTGAACATGACACGGTGTAGCAGCAGCTCTGAAAAAACTAACATTCCTACTGACTGAGAACAGAGAGAAGATCATCTTAAACCATCTTTCTGATAAACCATCTGTGTGCAGTATCTTCCATCCAAGAAAAATGGAAATTAATATTAGCTTTAGTGAATGACATACTAATTTGAAGTGGGAATCAAGAAGCTGTCTCATAGCCTTTGGTTGTTCTAAGTTGTTTCAAAGCTTGTGTTTATACAAGGAAGAATATTATTATTATTATTATTATTACTTTCAACTTTTTTTAATTATAAAGTTTGAGGTAAAATAGTCAGAAACCAAAACCTACCTCTGTATCTGTAGAAAACTTGTGTAGTGTGCAAGCAGGTTTAGTGTAGTGGTACAACACCAGACAGAAGAACAATGAAGTGAGGAACTAAATAACAGAGGAGGAAGAGAGAGAGGAAAGGTAAGAGAAAGCAAATGGGAAAGGAAGAAGTATTAAGATGAGAAAAAACAGCTTATTGAGCCTTTCTAGGAGAATCAAATTCTGTGATTCTGAGATACTCTCAATAGGCTGTGGTGATTTTCTCCTGGCTGTGTAAACAATGGCACCCAGACATTTTGCCAGTGTAACTTCTTTCACAGGACAAAAGGAAGTAAATAAAATGCTCCTGTTTCAAACTTTTGGTACTAGTGCCTAGAGAATGCAAAAGTCTTTTCACTGCTCACGTAGAGTGTCAGATTCTATGATGTATTGTAAGGCTTTTTTTCAGTCTGAATCTTTTAAAGGTGTTACCATGCGTGCTACTATTTTTTTCTAACTAAATGGTTCCAATTTAACTGTCAAAAAGGCATTTATGTTCCCATTTCTCTTAGAGAGCATTAAGTTTCATACATTGTTTGAGATCCCTTCAGTTTTGAGCTTTTTTTCTCCAGGAAAGAAATTTTAATCTGTTTAAAAATAAATACTTCAATATTGCTGCTTTTCACTTCATAAATGAATTGAATCCACTGTCATTGTCTGTGCTGGAATACAGGTCCAGTGATTTAAAGGAGGGGAAAGTGAGAGGCTATTGTTAAGTCTAGGACATTTAAGTAGTAGGAACTGAAATTTATTATTACAACTGCAGCCTTGTTAGTGAAAAGCAAAGTGTCTGGTTTATCACTGTAATTTGTTTCTGGATGTAACTGTTTATTATGATTAGTGGGTAAACTTTACGAGCTGTTGCTATAGGTGGCTGAAGCTTATTAGGTTTATGTTAAGCAGCTGTTATTCTAGGAGTATGTCTTTCTGCCCACTTCATGCTTTGTTTAGCCATTCCTGGGTTGAACTTGAAATGTGTTGCTGACACAGGCTGATCTTTCAGCAGGATGTCCTGAGAATTTCCAACCCCCATATGGATTCATGAAACAAGAAGCTGCCCCAGGAGAGGGGCTTCTGCCTATTACAATTAGATTATTCATGAAGAATTAATACTGCTTGTGACTGCTTCAACTTTCCCCATTGCCCTTAAAATTTGATTGTTGTAAATACTTGGTTGATATAAATTTTTACATCAGCAGCTGTGGCTTAGTACATTCTGCCATTAATGTTTCTAGTATCTCTGTAGTGATAGGTTTTACTTCAACAGTAATAATAACAATGCCTGATTATACTTAATTCTTGGGTAATTATTTTTAGAGTAATCACTCTAATGGTATTGATTTAAATTTATTAAGGATCAGTAGTAATTTTAATTTACTTATTTTTTTTTAGTCTACATGTAATGTATAAAAAGATAATGTGGGCTCTTGTCATGGGAGAAATTTTTTTCCTAGTTACAATTGCTGAGAGTTTTTTAAATGTACTGGAACAATTAACTTCTGTGTTAGTTTCCCTTCTAAAAGTCTTTCTGCTTTTAAAGCCCCTTTTACATGGATACTTGAACTTGAAACTATGATATTGTAACACTTGTTAACTAGTAATTATCTATTGAACTATACTGGAAGAGTTACAGTTTACAGTTACACAAATAATGTTATTTTTCTCAAGTGTTGAGTTCCATATTTCCTTAAATTTATTTTTAAAAGCTGATTATCACAGCAAATTATGATAATACAATCTACTGTTACTTACCTGGTATGCTTTTTAAATGCTGTTAGCTTTTATTACAACTTACTATTGTCTTTGAATTTTTGTTTAGCAAAGGGCTTCCTGCTTTATGGTAGTCAAAGAGTAAAGCAGAAGAATAAAGAATTCTTTAAAGTTCTAAGTGTACAATCAGTTAGCTATGTGACTAGAAACCCTTTTCAGGTGTTTGATGGCTTCTGAAGCATTCTTTTTGCTGTACATCAAATAGTGACCACCTGTTATCCATCACCATAATCCTACACAAATATTGTCAGAAAGCAGTATCATCTCCTGTGACTGGTCTGATTCGAGTGAGGGGCTGTATCCTGAAAGGTAAATGGTGACAGCTAATTCAGAGAATGAATAAAGATCAAGCAAATATTTAATATTAAGTATGGAACATTAAAGTCTTCTCCAAAGTTTTTGATATCAAAGTGCTGTTTGTGCTCAGCTTTATTACTTTGATGGCTTTTTAATGTTTAAAAAATCACCGTGTTGACAGTTCTTGATTTACAACTTTGCTAAAGAAGAGGAGTTAAAATATGAAATGAGAGGAAAAAATGTAATTGGACTGGTGCAACTGCATAAGTTTTGACTGTAAACTTTCTAGGGAGTTTTTAAAAGTAGAAGATAAGAGATAAAAATCTAGGAAACTGAGGAATAGTGTATACATTATCAAAGTCAGTGACAACAACTATTGGATAATTTCAACTTGATACCCTCTCATATTTTTATTTTCTGTTTGCAATAATGAGGGAGCTCTAATCTGAGTTCTTCAGTTATTGATTTGTTGCTTGTCTGTTCCCTGGGAAAGTCAGATGAAGATCAGCATGACAATATTTATAGGCTGCATCTCATCTGTGGGATGCAATCCATCTTCGTTAAGTTCAGTAAAAGTGATAGATAGCATTTGGCAAAGTAATGATGTGATCACTCTACCATCGCCTTTGTAAATCATAAGCTGTTGCATTCTCTTGTGTAGATATTTAATCAGTTATACACCCCATTACTGATTTAATTCAGAATGTCAGTGGCAGGTGAATAATGTGAGTATTTGTATATTAATATCATATTGTATTAATGTTCCTTTCATTTAAGTATGCTATTCATGTGAAAATCATAAACTGTTGCTTCATGGCTAGAATAAATTTAATCAGTGCTGTAGGCATCTAATGCCATCAGTGTTTTAATTCAATATGTCACTGAAACAAATGTGTTTCTTTTCATTTCCAGTTTCTTTATGCTTTGCTAATTCAGAATATTATATGTTGTCGTGAAAATATGAAGATAAAAGTAAACAAATTTCATCCTGTCAGTAGATTTTGGGACTGAATCCCCCAATTGTAGCACCAGATAGAATGAGTCTGTATTTCTGATATATTTAAAGGAACTGAACATCTAATGTTAATTAAAGGGGTTTTTTGCTTTTTTTAAAGACAAATATAGAAAATTATTTTAAGTGCTCTAGAATATTCCTCAAAGAAGTTTGACATTACTAAATATAAAATAATATCAGTGCAAACTGGTAATGGTGTAACACTAAGATTGCAATTGCTTTGGAATCTTCTCCAGTGTCCTGTCTGGTTTGTGAAATGACTAGAAGGTTTTGGGTTTAAGAACATATATATATATGTTTAAGAATGTATGTATATATATATATATATATATACTGGTAACATTATACTGAAGATTTTCCTGTACTATGCCTACTCTAGCAAGGTACTAGCAGATACTTTAGCACCTACTCTCTAATTTTTATATGCCACTAACTTAAAAATGCCCTTGTTACCATTACTAAAGGTATTAATTTGCTTTCATCTATATTAGTAGAGTTCTCAATTTCATAAATAAGGAAAATGATAGAATTAAAACATTGTTGACAAATAAAATAGAGTGCTTGGTATAAATACTTCAGAATTTATACTTTCAGTGGAGCTAAGCTAATGCACTTGGTCTGTGCAGCAGACAGTTTTATCTTTAATTAGTGTTTTTTTCATGTCTTGCATCAAGGCAATTGAATTCCTCTGAAAGCTTGGGCTTGGATTTTTTAATTTTTTTTTAAAGAGTAAGCAAATATGCTTTTGTTTTTACTTTTTATGTTTGATGTGTTTATAAAATTATTATCATGCAAATACTTATCCGTGTGAAGATTTTGATAGTTCCAAATTTAAATTGCTCAAAGATGTGACCATCTAATAAGGAGCTCTCTCCTCCTCTTTAAAAAGTATATATACATCAAGCAGTCCCTAAAGTTTTATTTGTGATAAGACATTTTCTGGAATGGGTGTCAGATATTTGATTTCAAGTGGCTTTCACAGCCTGATTCTGTTGCCAGGTTATTTTCAGGGTTTTTTTTTACAGAAAAATGGAGTTTTCTTAAGTATGGAAATTGCAACCTACACATCTTGTACTTGAAGAGCACATTCATCATTATCGCTCTGTTTTAGTTATCGAGTGTAGCTGTGGCAGGAACAACATCATTGTCTTTTTGACTACTACAGAAGAGTTTTAGGCTGTTGTAGAAACAGTTGGCTTTCAAATTTCTTGACATATTCAGACAAGAAACAAAGCTAGAGTTGATAGCAATTCATGAGGTTACATGAGGGAAATTATTCTTCTCTTTTTTTTTTTCTTCCCTGATTGTCATCTTTCAAATCAAGAGCCTGATTTGCAGATTTGTTTGTTTTTCAGAAAGCATAGCAATATTTTTGCCAGAATAATACATGGGTTACATCTCAGAAGGCATTAGTTGCTTCATTCCAGAAGGTTGTCCTTGTGGTGTGAGTGCTCAGGGTGCTGCAAGACCCAAGAATGAAGCAACTGACTTTCTTAGTTCATCCCATAGACAGATTTACCCAGAAACTGCATAAACTCTAGCTGATAATCCTGGATTCAGGCATGTTCTGGCTGGTTTCAAATACTTCAGTAGGTGTTTGAGCATCTCTTTCATGGTGTTTGAAAGAACTGATTATCTTTGATTTCAGTTGGTGATTTTGGAAACAAAGAATAAAACCTTCGCTGTGATCTTCAGTATGTTTTGATGCTTAAAATTCAAAATAAATTGATAAGGGAACTAAATATGGCATTCAAAGAAAGAATACGTGTAACCCATTTATCTTCTTGAAAACTAGAATCCTTATCAAAAGTGTCATCTTTGCAATGCTCAGTAGTTTGTAATTTGCAAGTTGCTTCAATGCCATTTTTACACTTGGTCTCTTTTTTGAGTTACTTGTGAGCTGATATCTTTTTTTTTCCAGAAGTTCTCCTTCATAACTGGGAAACCCCTATTTCCATATTCACTACCATTTAATGACTATCCTCTTGTTTATTTTCCTATCTTCCTTAAGACAAGTCACCAAGGCTTCTCTCCAAAAATGTATTCAGATGATCTTCAAATGCTTTAAAAAGAGAAATATTAAAACGTGATAATTATTTATCTCATAACTTTGATTTATTTGCCTCAGTTTTCATCTAGTCTTATCACTTTCCGTGTGCTTAACTTACTCTGGGACTTTCTGTTCTGTGTCTGTGAATTACATGGTAAAAACTACATCTTCCAGCAAGCCAAATGTAAAATCTAATAACCAGTGTAATGTAATCCTTTATTTCTAGATTTTTGCCTTCTGTAGCTCATTAATAAGCTGCATGAACCTTCTGGTCTAAAATTATTTGTTTCTAACAAAATAATAAGTGAAGTAATTAACGTACATTTCTGTAGTAATTCAAAAATAATGGTGGGAAGTAATTACTCCTATTTCTCACAGTCTGTCACTTTTATATATTTGAATCAGATACAATTTATCTTTTCTGGATGTTAAATATATGCTTTGGCTGCTTATTAATATTTGCTTTTGTTTCTAACTTACAGGTTGGGTTTTTTTAACATAGAATGAGAGTGTGGTATTGTGGCTTATTAAAACGATGTATTACCATGGAGACCTTCAGAGTTGGCCTTTTTTCAGTATTCTTTAGGTGTTTAAAAAAAAGCTTATACAGTTAATAACAACAGGACACTTTGATCCCTATTAATGCAGTGTGTATCTAAGTTAGAAAATACACTGAAAGATAATACTGAATAATAAAAGTAATTAGTGAAAACAGGCAAGACTTGGCTTAAATGATGTTTGAAGTAGTGAATAATTACTGCTGTCTTAAATAAATGCTTATTATTTCTAATGTATTATCTGGGGACACTAGTCAAAATATTAATTTAATGAGTGTTAGAATTGTCAAATGTAGTACAGGGATATTAATAATGTTCTTGCTCTCTAGGTTTAATATATATATATATATATATATATATATA